>JAPYZJ010000515.1:0-42131 GCA_030522765.1 Ophioninae sp. B BG-2022a
ACAATTTTGAACAGGTTTATTTTTTTACTTTATTTATTTAATCAATAATTCGCCTTAAAAAGGCAAAAAAGGGGGTGTCGTAAACTTATGCTCCGGACTTTAATAAGATAAAAATACAGGATTAGAATCGGCTTTGTTTTAAGCAATGCATTGGAATGGCACATTGCATGTCTTTTGTAGGCTGGTGCAATCTTCAACTTAACAACCATTTTAATATCTCCCACTTAAATATCTTTTGATTGCTCCTATTGTGACACTGAAGAGGATGGTAGCAAAGCTCACATTTCTCATGCTGATTTTGAGGCAGAAGCACTGACTGCCTAAGACATTCCTAGCAAGCCATAGAGAGAAAATGCAAAAATTCATGATTTTAGTTATCACAAGAACAGACTTTTTGCTAAAACTAAATATAAAAAATTTAATACTGGTGAAACAGGAAAACGGATATTTAATGTAAATGCTAACCATCTACTGCAGAATGGCAGCATTTATCAATCAGCTATCACAAAAATATATTGCCTCAGATGAGAATATGGATGGGTCAGTAAACAATCTAATATTCAACACTCAGCCAAAAAAAGTAAGATACATCACAAAGTTTTCAAAAAGCGTTTCGGCACATTGAACATGAGACTAGCAAGAGGTATTATTTAGCAGAAAGCTGTATATCTAGAAGTAAATGACTGGAATGTTGACAAAATGCTATTAATGATAGTAGGTCAGAATCATCAACAGCTGTTTTTTCTTGTAAGATCAATGCTAAGAATAACTCTATAATAGCTGTGTATCAATTAAATTTAGAATTGCTGATGACTTTAGCAGATTGTGATGTCTTTTATAAAATGTTAAATAGAAAAATATTTGTAATGTCTGTTATGATTTTCTATGTATCAAAATTTGTAGTAAAAATAATTTGTTTTGCTTATTATCGCTTTTATAAATGCATCTAAACAATATTTGTAGATTATGTGCCAAAAAGCATTGATCTTGCTATTTTGTACACTAAAGTTCAAAATTATTTTTTAAATCTGAGCTTTTTGCTAAAAAGAGACAACAAGAATATCTGGTGAAACCTTTAATTATAAATTCTTTAGATTTTTCTGTAAAAGCTAGAATTTATAGTTTTGTAAGCTAAATTTTGGTAAAAATTTAATCCTGTTAAGAAGCAAAATTACTGCAATTAGCAATTTCAATTGAAACGGTTCTTTCAGAAAAATACAAAATAGTAGTAAAGCTACTTCTTTTCTATTTTTACTGGGAAGATAATGAAATTGGCTCAAAAATGCATATTCCATCTTGCGAAGTGCAAATGACCTTGCATTCCTCAAAACAGCAGTCTTTGTAGAATTTCTGGCCTTGGTGAACAAACAACAAATACTTATTAAAATCAATTTCAGGGTCTTCCTCCAATGTAATGTCCCAAAGGCAAAGCTGCTCATCAGATCCGCTTGCAAATATGTCATTGTCTCTCCATCTAATCAAGGATATGGGACTGGTATGCCATTCAATCACCTCCCTTGATTTACTATTGACATCGTATATTCCTATCAAACCGTTGTCATCACCATATACCACTTTTCCATTCCTCACATCTAAGCAGTTCACATCAGAGTCCATTTTTATTTCGTCTACCAAGCTACCATCTACTTTAGATATTTTTAGGCTGTGATCAGAAGATCCTGTAAAAATCATTCCATTCTCATACCCAATGGCTTCTATTGCCTTTTCATGAATTTTAAATTCAAATTTCTTATTCAGCTGATGGTCATAGCACTCAACATTTCCAGATGCAGTGCCTACAAACACCTCGTTCTCTGTCAAAAACATGGCATGTCCGTAATGTCCAGTTTGTTCTGCTAGCAAATTGAAATTTAAATCATACTTCGCCAATGATGTATCGTCTAGTGCAAAAATATAGTCCATTATTCTAATCTTATTTATATATTTCCCAATATTACTCCTTCTCCACATTAGATTTTGAAAGTTTGTGTTGCTGAGATTTATTTCTATCAAAGATCCATTTTTATTTGCTTTGTGGTCGTTTGAAGATGTGCCAATGTAAATTCGAGAATCGCAAATGTCAATGCTTTGTGACGGCCATTCAAGCTCAATATACTCAAGCAAATTGTAGGCCTCTTCATCTAAGTTAAGCTCCTTGTCTTCATCTTCTTTTGTAGGCTTATAGACTTCAATCTCATCCGAGCTAAAATCTTCATCTGCTAAATACTCCTCTTCTTGCTTGTTTTTCAAGTTGCGGTTTTTCTTTGCCATTTACGGGTAAAAATTTGCAAATGTTAAAAAGTGCAGATAATTTTAAGTTTACGAAAAACCCGAGATTGGTTCAGCTATGGCGCTAATAACTAACATTGAACTAGTTGGCATTCTATTTTGTGTTTATTCTATAGCTAGTAAATAAAACAACAATAACTACATTTCGAGAATTATGGCCCAAAGCTAATTTATTTTGCAGTTTAAAACTTTCAGAATTCCATTTTCGCAATGCCACTACTGTTTAAAACATTCTACTGGGCAAAGTTTTTTATTTTTTGCACAAAATTTTCTGTCCTCAATGAAGCTTCATTTCAAACCAAAAGCTACGATAATCTCAACACCACCAAAAGCACAGCCAATAAGACATAAACAGAGTCTAATTTATTACAGCTCTTCTACAATTTGCATTCTTTGTTTAACAACCAACAAAATATTTAAGAAAATAAAATTTCCAGATATTCAAATACTGAAGATAGTCGATGACCGCCTTTATATTTGCACTAGCGACATCTACATTATGGACTTGCTGTCGTATGAGATAATTGATACCATTAAGCTATCCAAAGCACTAATCAATCGCATGTCTCTTTATAAGAATGATATTATAGTTTCTAAAGTCAACAATAAGGTTTTAATTTTATCTGAGAAGAAAAAATTGGTTGAATTTTCCGTTAATAATTTTTGTGAAGGATTGTTTTTGAATCAATCTTTTTATGGTTATTACGATTTAGAAAAGGTTGTTGTCTTCTCTAAAAGCCATTCAAAATTGTGTGAAAAAACTTCAGAAGGAATTTTGGGTGTCATTCCAGTTGACGGCAAAATATTTTTGTTCGAATCATGTGGCAAGCTCTCTGATTTACTGTCATCGTTTTGTATAAGTTTTGAAACAAATTTTGACGTGTGCCAATTGACTGAAGAATACATTTTGGCTGTAAGCAAGGATTTTTTGTTTAAGTTAGGATATGATGGTAATATTGTGTCTAAACATAGCATTATAGAGATGATTTCAGACTATTCAGGTACTGTTTGTAATAGTTTTGAGCAATCTAAAGATATTATTCAGGATTTTATGTCATTGAATCAAAAACAACCTGAAAACAAAAAGTTTAAATTGGATTTAAATATTAGCCTATCATCTAATGAGACATCTGAAAATAGTTCAGAAGACTCACGAGTATCATCTGAAAACAGCGATGAAGATTCACAGGCATCATCTGAAGATAATTCAGAAGAGTTTCAAGTGTCTTCTGAAAATAACATAGAATATCTAAAAGCAAGTGAAGATACAGACGATTCATCTGAAAATGGTGCTTCTTCACCAGGTTTTATTCTTGTTGATTCAACTATGATTATGACACCAGATAACAGCATTTTGTTGTTTGAAGACGTAAAAATTTGCAAAATTTTAAGCTTTCTAGACGATATAACTGATTCAATCAAATTCAACGATTTTCTTATTCTTTCCACTTCTTCTGGATATTTAAAATACACAAGCTTGGCACAATATGAAAATGGCCATGAATATGTATGTGATTCAAAAATAGTTAGGATTTCCTTCAGTCCAATCATCTCTACAAAATTATGGGACGACTTGATTTTTGTCGGATTTAGAGATAAAACCTGCAAGGTTTTCAAGGTCGTTTTGCAAGACAACAATCTTATTTTCGATCTCATTTTTCAGCTAAGCTGTTTCAGTTCTTCATTAACCTCGCTTGCTTTTGTCTCAAACGTTTTAGCTATTTCCTCAAGTGACTGTATTTTAAGTATTTTCAAATCTCCGTTTGAAAATTTTGATCATTTTATTTCAAGCAACCAATTTGCAAGCGATTCCATCTTGCACAAGCAAATGTTATTTCTGTCTACTTTTGAAAACATAAACACACAGAAAATACATTCAAAGTCTATTAACCATATTGCCGCTACTGACAAGTACATTATAACGTCTTCTTCTGATAAAACTTCGAAATTTTTAGATCACAATGGGATACTTGTTAAAACCGTACAATCTGACAAAATTCTCAACAGTGCTGTAGATCCAAAGTATATTGCTATCTGCTCGCACAAGTCCATAAAAGTTTTTCATAATCCGTCTCTCGCACAGCTGGCTGTATTTCAGGTCAGAAAACCTGTCTTGAGCAGCTGTTTTTACAATGGGTATTTGCTTACGGCGTCAGATGTACTGAGGCTGTATGATTTGGACAGCAAAAAATGTGTGAAAAGCTATGATTTAGAACTTGTTAATTGCTGGTCTTTTAACTTCCCATTTCTCTGTGCCCAGAATAAAATTGTGATATTAGAAGATGTAAGCTTGGAGACCCAACGAAATTTATTGGCCACTTTGCGAGAATTAAAAGAGGAATCAATATTTATTGACAAGTTTTTGCGAGAAAATAGATACAAGGAAGCTATTGAGGCGCTGCTTAAGAAAAACGACTTTAAAGTGATCAAAGAAGCGCTGATCAAAGGCTTTTATTATGATAGAAGCTTGAGTTTTTTGGAAGAAATTATGAGCAATGGGGAAAAAAAGAACAAAATATTCGATTGTCTTTTGAAAAACTCTTCCTTTAAAAATGCAGAAATATTCAATCATATTTTGTGGAAATACAATTCAGGTGAAAATGATAAAAAGTTGGATAAAAGTAAAAATGAGAAAATTGGCAAAATTGTTAGAAAACACTGCGAGAGCATCGAAGGGCTTTTTATAGATTTACTTGGATTTGAGATGTTAGAAAAGAATTTTGACTAAATTTTTCGATTATAACAAAATAAAAAAACTTTTTAATTTTATTTGATGATAGCAATCAGGCTCGAGTGTACTGTTCAAGGTTTTTTAAAAGTGGGAATGAATCTTTGATTTTCGTTAAAACGTCATTATCAGAATTCTCCAGATAAAAATAATCTAGCCTATATTCCAAATTCCCAAAATTAAACTTAGAAGTCAGTTTTTTTATATTATTGCGGCTAAGTTCAAGATAAGCTAGTCTGTGGTATTTGGTTAAACTAGATAAAATGCTCAAATTGGATATTCCACAACCTGAAAGATTTAGATAAACCAACGATTTTCTCAGTTTATCAGAATCAAACTGGCTAGCAATTTCTTTTAGGTTGGTTCTTGCAAAATTTAATCTTTGGATATTGCTGCACTCACCAATTTCATTTACCCATGTTTCAGCCTTGATCATGCAATCTGAGAGATCGATCGTACTTAATGAATCTTTTGAAATACCAAACTCAACTTTGTCCATTTTCATGTAGTAATTTTTACTGAGTATCAAAGATTTTAGTTCCTTGCAATCGGTCAGTGCTTTTATGATGTAAGCATCTTTAAAGTCGCAGCAAGCTGCCGTTATTTTTATCAACGAATTCCTCGAATCGCCCAGACTAAAACTTTCTGGAAATGGATCAAAAAAGTTAAAAGAGAAATCAATTGTCTCTAATTTTGAGAAACTTGTGAAGGCTCTGAGACTAGAGGGATGTTTTAGACCGCAGGACTCGATATATAATCTTTTGAGTGTTAATTTCGAGGGCCCAAATTTTTCGAATTTCAGGTTTTCTTCAAATTCTTGGAGAGAAATACAAGAAATATTCAGTACTTCTAACTTGGGAAAATTAAAGAGACAATACAAATCTTCGATCTTGGATATTAACAGTCCTTTTAAATTTAGATTTTTAAGTGAACGACCTAATTCACCCAGCATAAGCCTGCTGTTATCCAAAGAAAAAGCATTCCTTTCTAATGACAATGTTTCCAACATCGCACATGAAGCGACCGCATTGAACAATCTCAAATCTTTTATCTGACAGCCGTCCATTTGCAAGCTTTTTAACGTTACTCTTGATTCCCCAAAAGAGAAATTTTGGAATTCACCACTGAAATCGTTGAAAGACAAATTCAAATGTTCAAGCTTCCTACAGCTTGTAATTTCTTTTAAAATCTTGGAGCCTCTGAGTGAGCAAGCTGTTAAGTCTAAAATTTTGAGGGAACCTTTAGACTCACCAAAACGGAAATCATCTGACAAGTTTTCAAAACAATTAGAAACCAAGTTCAACAACCGCAGATTCAAGCAATTAGTTATTGCTTTTAGCAAGCTTTCTGAGCTCAGCCCACATCTTGATATGTCTACAGTTGTCAACGAAAATCTCGACAACCCAAAATCAAAATTTTTAAAATCACTGGCATTACACAATGAAAGATCATTTTCGGATAGATTTAAAACTTGCAAAACTTTGCACTTGGCAACAGCCTGAAAAAACGAAATGCTATAGATACTGCAGTTGGCTATTGAGAGCGACTTCAATGAACCTGTGGAGGCTCCAAATCTGAAGTCGCATGGCAGACAGTCAAATTGGTTATTGTTGAGATTTAGCTTCTTTAAGACAGAAAGATTAGTCACTGTAGTCAAGGTATTTGCGCCATTCAAAAAGCAATTGTTCATGTGGAGCTCTTTTAAGGTTCTTCCTGAAGAACCAAACTCAAAAGTCTTTGGAATTTGGCCGAGCAAGTTTGAAGAGATGTCAAGATATTCTAGCATTAAACAATCTGTTATGCTGTATAAAAAGTCAAAATCACTCTGTATTCGACAACTTGAGATTTTCAGAATTTTCAGTGATGTCTTTAATTTTCCAAAAACAGAAATAACTTTACTGGAATCAAAATCAACTAAATTTTGATTAGCATACACTAATGGTGGGCAGAAATTCTTTCTCAAATCTAAATATTCGATTGCCTCGAATTTGCCGAGTACAAACTCGATTAATGGCTTTAATTCTATTCCAGATTTCGAAATATCTAGCCATTTTAATGATTTCACAGCAGATCCAACTGCAAAAGTTTTACAGTTAACTATGAATCTGTTACTCGACACATTCAACTTGCTCAGAGACCGGCAGTCGAGAACTTTTTCTAAAAACACTTGGCTTGAAACATTGCAATCTGAAAAATTAACCTCCTGTAAAGTGTCTTTAGCCTTACCTGTTTCAAAACTGCTGTCTATTTTTGAAAAATTATTGAATGAGCAATCTAATATTTTTATAGCAGAAAAATCTAGTATCTCTTTCAGGTGGTATACGTTTAGATTTGACCTTGAAATGCGCAATTCTACTAATTTATTTGCTAGGCTTCCAAAAAGTATATTCTCTTGGGAGTCTTGATATACCAGCAAAAACCTCAATATTCTTGTGAAAAAGTTGTAAAAATATACTTGTTTAAACAAGTTATTATGACTTACATCAAGTATCTTTAACCTTTCACATTCTTGGACTTTATAAATGCCCTCAAAAGTCATGCCTGTGTTGCATGCCCTAAGCTCTAATAACGTTTTTTTAAGGCCACCAAAATCTGGTTTCTCAAAATATTCCTTTAAAAAATTATTTGAGATATCCAAAGACTCAAGACACTTAAATTCTGCAATTTTTGCCATATCATTGCTGCTCAAATTACAACCATCAATATTAAGATTTTTAAGGGTGTCTTTCAAGGCTATAATTTTTTGCTCTGGAAATTTTATTTTCGGGTTTTTGGATACATTCAGGGTTTCCAGCTTTCGGCATCCGCAAATAATCGAAAAAATATCTTCGCCAATATTACACTCACTTGCATTCAGTTCTATTAATTGGGAGCACAGCTTCTCAAAGATCTCTGGTTTTAAATCAATGCCAGGATTTTTAGAGATGTCCAATATTTTAAGTTTTTCCATGTGTGAGAAAACTGAAGTTAGAATGTTTACTTGAATATTACATTCACTTGCATGCAGCTCTACCAATTGGAAACACAGCTTCTCAAAGATATCTGGTTTTAGGTTTATATCAGGATTGCCTGAGATATTGAGCTTCTTGATTTTTTTCAAATGTGGCAATATCAAGGGAACGATTGTCTCTCTGATACAGCATTTGCTAATGTCTAGCTCCACCAATCGGCAGCATAATCTCTCAAAGCCATGAGAAATTAAGTTTAAACAAAGATTTCTTGATATGTTCAACCTTTCTAATCTATTACAGTTGCAAATGAGCTCAAGCATATCTTCATCAAGATTACATTCACTTGCATTTAGTTCCACCAGCTGATGGCACAGTCTTTTGAACGAAGGTGAATTTAAGTTTATGCCTGGGTTTTTAGAGATGTTCAATACTTTGAGGTTTTTCAAATGTGAAAATATAGAGGACGGCAGATTTTCAATGTCAGATCCTGATAAATCTAAACATTCGAGATTTTTGAAAATGCTCTTTGTGCTTAGCTGACTATAGACATTCAGTAGCTCGTCCTTTGACAGCAATTCTATTTTGTGGCTAGGCATGTCCAGCAAGCGCTTTGTGTCATCGTCTAGTGAAGAGTAAATAGATTTTAATGTTGCTAGCTCACAGCTATTGCCCTCAAATGATAAGTTTTCAAGGGGGTCTAAAACATCGTGTTGCCTGGCTGCGTATGCACTTTTAACAACATACAGTGATATCAGAAATAGCATTCTTAATAACGGATGTCTTGGCTTTGTCAAGCTTCTTCTAGCGTTCGTTATGTAGATTGAATAAGTCCAAAGGATAGCCGGCATAATCATAAAACTGTAATTTAAGGGGATATTCAGTACATTAAAATTTTATCCTTTTAATAAAACAGTAGTATCATTTTTGCAAGCTGAGTTTTAAAATATTTATTAAATTATTGCAGTATTCTCTGCACAGACTCACATTTTACTAATTTGCTATTGAAATGCTCAATAATATTATAAATATCTGAGGAACCCAAATAAGCAATTGATCGATTTTTAGATTTTATCAGAAACAGACCCCTTGAATTAAAAAAAGGACAAAACACAACAATTTTAATTTAACTCCTTAATTTATAACATTTAAAAATCTCAGTAGATTATTGCCCCTATGGTTTGCTATTGTCTTCCAATCTGTTGCTCTTTTGGCTCAGAACCGCAGCCTATACCAACTCCTGATGGGTTCCCAGAACCAACACAAAAAATATTGTGTCCCAGGTGTGGCATCATCGGGCCTGCAGAATACTGCCAAACACAGAGATACTGTGTGCTTTGCTTTTGTTTACCTTGCTCCTGCGGGCATTCAGAGCCTTTCTTGTCATGCAAGAATTGCAAATATGATCTATCTAAAGAATCTATCATCAAATGCGACAAATGCAGAATGTCTTACACTTTCCGTTCTCAATATTGTCCAGAATGTGGCAAAAAAATTAAATATTAGACTTTTAATGTTATTTTAATTGTTAGGTTAGATTCGGATCAAAAAACTTTGTGACAATTATATAAATACAACACCTGAAAGTCTCGTTATTTTTATTAAATGTCAAATAACATTAAGGGTTATTTTTCACATACAACATAAAATAATTTTCTTTTTGCCCTTTATCTGATAAAACAGATAATTTGCATGCAATGTAAAAATTCCCCTCAAATATGTCCAAGAAGCATCTATAAAATATTGTAGAACTGTTTAAAAGTATTGCAAAGCTATTCAAAAAGCAGTAAAATAGGGGTTATTTTTTGAAAAAATAAGGGTGATCAAAACATACCCCTGATCAAAATTTTAATTAGCAAACTGTACTCCTTTTCTTTGGTATAAAATGGTAAAAGTGGCCATCCCCATGGTCTGTTACTGTCTTCCTATATGTTGCTCATGCGAAGAAGAATTTCAGCCTGTGCCAACGCCAAACAACTGTCCCGAGCCACCCTCAGAAGTGCTGTGCCCAGAATGCGGTGTTATTAGATCCACAGAATATTACAGAGCAAAAAACTACTGCTGGCTTTATTATTGCATTCCTTTCCCCTGCGGAAAATCAAGAATATTTTTGGGGTGCAAATATTGCAAGCATAATCTATCTAGAGAAAGTATTACTTATTGTAAAGAATGTAATGTCGGATATACCTTTCATTCGCAGCATTGTCCTACGTGCGGTGAGACCATTAATTATTAAAAAATTTTGATTTTTTGAAATAAAAATTTTTCATATTTCTTTGTGTAAAAACAAAATACTTTGGATTTTTAACTAAACACTGATTTACATCAATTTTTTTGTAAATAACTTGTTTCCACAAAATTGTAGGCGTTTCATTGGCAGAACTCAAAGAAAAGAACTGGAACCATTTGCTACTTAAAAATATCGTGATTGTTTTTCAAGCAAAAATTTATTGTAATGATGTGCCTTAACAAAGCATTTATCTGCTGAAAAAACTCTCAATCTTTAGATCTATTCTAAACGTTATTGTTTTCTTTTTCGTCGAAGTAAACGGCTTTATAATGCGAAGAATACCTGTTGCACAAAATGATTTCAGAAGTTATTTTAACTTATAATCTAAGGTCTTTGGCTGTTTCTTTGCATTTCGCCACACTTTGGGCAATATTTGCACTTAAAATTTGTTGAAATCTTGCATTTGCTGCATTTTTCAGAAATCAATCCCATAAACGGAAAATTGCATCTACTGCACGAAATAAAGGGATTGCTCTTTCTAACTAAGCATAGATTGATTGTGAATATCTGCAATCTGCCAACTTCTATTTTATACACACCCCTGGAATTAGTTAGGCATCTGGGACAAAACAAATTATCAGGAGGATCAGTAAAGTTGACAGGGGTGGGTACTACTTCCGAGTAAGACTCAATTCTACAGATGAAAAAGTGGCTTGCTTCCATTCTGGGTAAAACATAAATGAAAATAAACAATTTAAATCACAGAAAGATGCCGGCAGTAAATAAATACACTGTTCCAGGTAAAAAGCGTTTTCAAGTGAGATCAAATATTTAATACAATTGATTTTTAATACCCTGGACTTAGAAAGATAAGATCTACCAAGAAACACAAGACACTACTTATTTTAATTAAAAAACTCGAAAATTATTTTAATTATTTTTTAGAATATTTGAAGAGATGAGAACGATTGTAAAAATTGAAATTAGAATTTACTGAGTATAAATCTAATGAAGGGATTTAATTGAGAATAATGATATTTGCATAAATATGCCAACAAGATTTAAACATAAAATACCAACTACTGCTTTTTACTTCAGTATAGTTTTAAGTATCCTGTAATAGGCTCCAGCATTTCCTTAGAGGCTGGTCCCACAAAGATGGCTGTGTTTGATCCAGATTTAACCTGTGTGCGCCCAGCATCATAAATCCTTCCATACAGAACACCCTGCTTTTTTGCATCATAATAAACCTTGTTTAAGTCATCCTGTGTTCCTCTGAGAGCTATTTTTGCAGATCCACAATTTCTCCAAATTTCTTCCAGTTCTGGAAAATCTTTAATTTTCTCATGCAAAAGGTCTATCGCATGCCCAAATTGCGACAGAGTTTTCCCTTTTGACATATTTAGGTCCTTGTTGACTACCACAACAACTTGATACTCACCTTCGAGTGCTTTGATTTTTTTCCCTTTCCTGCACGTTGTCAGATACGCAAAGGATGTGAAAAAAGCAATAAGCACTGCAACCACAGCGATACAGCAGGCAATCATAGGGCAGAACAAATAAAAAATATTCATGCAAGATATTGCAAATATTAGCAGAAGCAGCTATCTAAACATGCATTTTAATCAGAAACAAAATATCTTATCAAATAAAAGAACAAGACAAAAGCTTAAATTTATATAAAATGTGATTGCTATGAATTTCAGACTTGAACAAGTAAGATTTAATTTTATTGGATCTTTGATAATACTAGCAAACTATCCTTCAGCTAGCATGGGTTACAGTCTGATCAATGAATTAAGAAATATCATGGGAATAAACATTGATGAGATTCTACTTCCTTACTAATTATTCAGAATTTGAAATCGTAAATTATCTGACAGAATCGGCACCTATTTTTGTACATAAAAAGAAGGGACTAACTTCTCAATGTATCTTAGAGCTTCTTTATCATACTTTCCCTCAATAATATTTATGAAGCTTTCTGAAAATTTAGCTGCATCATCAATAATCTGGCTGCTAGGCACTTTTTGCTGGGAGTTTTTGTAGACAATTTTGCATAAGTCTCTAGCTGCTTCCAAGTCAGACACGTTAAAATCAAAATAAGGGGATTCTTCCTGATCCGTAACATCTAGCTTGGCCAAAAGGGGGCTTGGCCTAAACTCAAACTTGCCATCAAGCTGCAAATCTTCTTCAGGCATTCCATACATGTAAATAGGCTCAAATTCAACCTCTTTGCTCTTGTTTTTCTTTGCATTTGCAGTGATTTCTTCCAAAGAGCAAGAATTTAATAAACTAGCAGTGTTTATGCGAGTCGCATAATCCATGCTGGTAGAGAAGCCTCTAAGCTTATCAGAGAGAAAGCGGTCGATGACATTCTTTGGATTCTTGATATTGTAAAAATAAGAACTCATCAGAAGGTTGAAGAATTGCTCAATGGTGCAATTCATGCTGACAAATATGTCTACAAGTGTCTGATTCAATGCTGTTGGAAAGCTTTCTGGGGTTACTTCTGAATTTCGCTGAAAGAACAATGGCTCATGCTTGTCGATTGAAGAAAGAAGATGAGAATTGCTGACTATTCCTTTGAGGTTCTTAAAAATGTCCTTGTAGTTTAAGCTTGATGAGATGATGTTTTTATTGACATTTTCTGCTACGTTTATGGAGCTCAAAATGATAGATTTCACTAGGTCTCTGACATGCATGCTCGTAAATTCACAAACAACAGCAGAACTTTCCGTTTTTATTTTTAAAAGATACGCTTCAGCATTTTTTACGTGCAGGGATTTTATATTAAGAAAGAGAAATGTAGAGGAGCCAGTGTTGTTAGTGACGGCTATCCTGTCCTCAAAAATCTGCAGCTTAGACTCAATGCCCTGGGACATGCAATTGAAAAATATCATGTGTGGGCAAACGAAAAAGTTTATTTCAGCAATTTGGCAGATTGCTTTGTGCTTTAGGCAGACAGCACAAAAAACTGAAGAGTTACAAAATGTTGTATTTTAGATCAATAGCCTTTAATGTTAGATAACATATAACATTCAACATTCAACATAAAATGATTTATGAGTTCCATTATTTGGCCTACTGTTTGTAACAAAGAGATCTAATTAGATTGCAGAACAAAAGAGATCTATAAGAATGCAGAACAAAAGAGGTCTAACTAGGTTGCAAAGCTTGTATCTCCTTGATTCATTGTCTATTGAATACAAAAAAGCATAGAAACAATCTCTTAGAAAAGATTGCTGAGAGAGAATAATAACTAACTATAAAACAAAGAAATAACTCAGAAAAAGCATTTTATTTATTATCAAAAGAACGACTATATACATTTGCAGCAAACTCTCCATTATGATCTTCCACGTTAAAAGTGTCAGATTTTTTTCTTTTAAAAACAGGCTTAGCCTTTAATGGGTGTATTTTAACATCCACAACAGGAACTATGTCGTCAATCTTCAAAATGTTTTCTGCTGAATAAACGGAAGAAACATAGAGAACGGGATCATGATCAAGATCTTTGATCTTCTTGTAAGCATGAATGCATGGGAACAAATTCTCTTGGAACTTTCCGCATCCACAGAAGCCAGCAGTAAGATCAGGATCGTGTACTGTTTTAGGTATCATTATCTCAAAATCGTCAAAAATGTCCAGAATGTGGTCCGAAAGCTTGTTTTCCAGGGCTTCAGGAGAGATAACTTTTCTGTTCTTCAGGTCTGCTGAAATGAGCCAAACCATAGCTGTTGTGCAATCAATCAACGGTAGAGTTGTGATTGACGTTGAAAGAAAGTCAAAATCAGGAAATGCTGCATTATTCAAATTATATAGCTTTTTTGGGCAGTATGCCTTCAGGTAAGAGCTCTTATCAGTCTCTAAAAACTCCTTCTCGCCATAATTCAGCTCACTGAAGTATTCAAGAGCATTAGGATCGTTGTCCTTAGACTCTTGCAGAAGAAAAGATACAGCTCGAGATTTTATAAAAAACGGAATATTTTTGGACTTGAGAATCTGAATCAGCTCATAGTCCAAATCAACAAGAAAGAAAGGCTTGTATCCAGGCTCAGACACCTGAACATCAAAATCGAGAAATTGCTCTATCGCTTTTGTTTCAATCTCGTCAGAGATAAGGCAAGACTGGACAATGTGGTCGTCGTTGGGATCAAAAAGGAAGCACAAAACAATAGTCCTGTTTCCACTTGAACAAACTTTAAGCTCTGCAACATCTCTGAGATGCAAACTCATCTGCGAGTGTTTAAAAAAAAAGGAATTCTTAGTCACTCTGCATTTTATACTGCAGTTGAGAGATTCGAACTCAGTCCTCAGCTGCAATAGGCACTCTTTTATAGAATTTTCGTTGCATGAGTCTATCAAAGTCGGATCAAATTCTGTATTTTTTATAAAATCTGCATTTCCAATAATATTTTCCATTCCAGGCTCCTTAGGGAAGAAGCATTCTTTCCCAATGAATGTATTAGACAGGTTCTCGTTCGGGTAACTTCCGAATTCAGAACGGGTAATCTTATAAAATGATTTGAATACTTCAAAATATCCTGCCTTCAATCTGAAATGCAAATTCTCAACAATCTCTCCAATTCTCATTGACAAATACTTTGTCTTTTGCAGCTCAAACGTGAGAATGTCCGCTCTTTTCTTATTTTTCTGGCAGCTGTGAACAGTTTCCAGTCGTTTTATCGCATATGTTTTTGACTTCTGGCTGTACATTCCGACTATTCTTGCCTCACACTTGCTTTCCTCCATATTTGCACAGCAAAGCATATAAGTATATGGATTCTGGATAAATTCGCTCTTAATGTCGTACAGATCCCCGAGCTTGTTTATTTCTATTACCATGTCTGTCCTATTAGCAAATAAAGTGGAAGTCATTTGGAATGGCCAGAGAAAAATTTTATTTAAAAACTTAAATATATTAAAGTCAGTTATATTCAAGCATTATAATACAAAGTACTACAATTTAGATACTACAATTTAGATACTACAATACAAATACTACAATACAAATACTTATTATTTTGTGTACAATAACGAGTACTATCTATTCTAAAAGTTTTATCACAAAAAAAAAGTTTGTTGATAAACTTTTGCAAATAAAGTTCTTGATAAGTTATACCAAGCAGTTTGATTAGCAATATGCCGGAGAGATGAATAAAAGATAGAGTAGTCTTCAATCTAAAATAGATTTTTGCAATTTATTTTCCCCTTAAAATGTCATTGACCATTACAATCACAGAGGATGTCCAGGAAGTTCGACCAAGAAGAGAGAGAAAAGTCAGATGGACTGCAGATACCATTGATAATGAGCATATGAATAGAAAGAAGTCCAAGCTGTGCTGTATATTTAATAGCAAGTGCAAGACAGGATGTTCGAGCAAGAATAAATACGAAAGAATGTGAGACAAACGAAAATAGAAACATGTTATCAAATAATCTTGTAATAGTGTTAGAAAGCTGGTAACAGTTTATTGATGTCTGCTTTCGTAGTTTTTAACTACAAGCATTTGTTTATGCATGAGGATTATTCAAATTAAAATACATTGTAAAAAGTATTTGTTAACAGCCTTTATAAATATCTTTTACAAATATGCTTTTAATGTTACTTTATTAGATTAGCTGCTGTGTATAAATAAAAAAGTTTTACAATAAAAAACAGAAAAAATTTATAAAATAGGGAAAAATGACCTGATTAATCAATGTTAAGGCTGTATCTGTAAATATTGCTGTTCTGGCATCCAACCCATAAATCGTTCCCACAGTTTAATATACAATTGATTCCCATTGAAATGTCAACCTTTCCTATGCATTCTAGGGAATCATTAGCAAAGTTCCAGCATCGCAGACTTCCGCCCTTACAGCCTGTTATAAAAAAGTTGTTGAAGGTGCTTCCGCATCTGATCCACGACTTGTGGGCAGAAGGAATGGAGTCAACCATCCTGTCCCTGTCCCAGGCCTTGATGGAGCAGTCCCTGCTAAGGCTGATGCATTTCCCCTTAAAGCTCAACAATGCACTTACCACGTCAGAATGAGAAGGCGCAACAGTCCTTATGGATTCATAGTCTCTCATCTCTCCAAAAGATATTTTACAGTCTCTGCCCGCACAGTAAAAGCCGTCGCTGATCACTTTAATGTCAAAGATGGGTCCTTTGTGTATCTTCTTGCTAAAAACAAGCTCGTTAGATCTTCGATCAAGTATGCACAATGTTCCATCCTCGTGGCCAGAGAAAACAAGAGAATTCTTCATTTCTAAACTTGTTATTTCGTTTCTGTACGCATAAACGGGAAGAGGCTTGCCCTGTCCAGTATGAATTTTTAGCAGTGACTTGGTGTAGTAGAAGAGGTCCTTGTTGGATCTCAGGGACTTGATTCCATCGTCAGACACGACAATGGAGATTTTGGATGCTACTGGGTCGTAGTGTCTTATCTTGCTGTCGGTGCTATTAAAGAAAAGCTGTTCGTTGTGAATGACCATTGACACAGCAGAAGCATCAAAGATAGTGTCAACCTGTTTAAAATACACTTTTGGAGGAGGAGAAACAATGCACTTCTTAGAAGACTCAAATGTAACAATTCTCTTTCTCTTTTTAGAGTTCCTGCTGGCTTCTTCCTCTTTTATGGGACTGATGATTCGATTGCTGAGCGTATTTTCTGCTATGATCGAGCTCTTTTCAATGCTTTCAGACGGATAAAAGACTGTCTTCTCAGAATCCATGCTTGTTTCAGAGTCTGACTGGCTGAGATCAAGCTTTTCTAGTTCCAGCCCTGCAAGCTGCCGATGGACACTCTTCCCATTTATGCCGTATGACTTTTCTGTGCTGTTGGAATCTGTTATTGATTGATGCATAATCTCATGCTCCTCTTCTGTTCCTCCTTCATACTTCCTAAGCCTATTCATAAGGTCTATCACAAATGGGTGGTTCCGAATATTCTCCTGTTTTAGCATCATCCCCCGAAGTCTCTGCACCTCATCTTTCAGTTTGCTTATCTCCTTCTTCAATCTCATAACAACAAGCTTGTCCTTGTCATTCTCTATCTTTACTTTTGTGTTTAGTGTTATCAAAGCTGCTCTGCTGGCATATTTTAAAGTGTTTGTGGTTTCAAACATGTCTTCCTGCTGGCCTGAGACACAGGCAATGAGAAACACATGCCCAATCAAGCATGTCTCTAGAATCCTGGTCAGCTTTGAGTCTCTAAAGGGAATATGGGCCTGCTTGTGATACAAAGCACTTATCACATTGCCAAGTGATAAAAGACCTGTGTTTATGCTTATGGACTCCTTTGCCCTGTTTCCAGTGCATTCTGTCCTTTTAAGTCTCTCTGATCCAGCAAGATCCACAAATGCCATCTTAGATTCTGTGACTTTATTTCCCACATTCTTTCTTAGAATAACCGTGAAGATCGCGTGGGACCTGGAACTTTCATTGTTCATTTTCGTGCTCTTTGTCGTCCGTTTCTCGGTTCCCAAATTTAGAAGCATTAGTGCATCCTCAAGTGTCTTTACTTCTACCTCCTTGAGACCCACAATTGTTATCTCGCCCATCCCCTGTCGGAGGGGAAGGGAGCTCCTGCTGTCTCCTAGCAGATCTATTATTGCCTCATTGTATATCTCTATATAAGTGCAGCTTAGCTCAAGATTCAGTCCAAACATTGCCTCCAGCGAGTACTGGATGATGGCCTTTTCTTTATCATTTTTCTCTTCTGTGTGTGAGGCTATTCCTATTGTGTATGTTTTCCCGCTTCCTGTCTGGCCGTAGGCCAAGACAGAGCAGTTCTCGCCATCTGCAAATCTGCTAATCAACGGAGAGACAGAGCTGTTATACAACTCTGTCTGTGATATATTACTGTGCACCCTGGAAAATGTAAATGTCTTAGACCCGACTGTGATTCTATTTTCTGTATATTCCAAGACATTGCTTTTATTTGGCTTTATTCTAACCTCTACTTTTATTTTTTCCATGGTACTTTTAAACAAATTTTTTATAAATTGAAGAGAATCTAATCTCGACTGGTGTTCACCATACGCGTGTTTAGTGTTGATATTTATCATACCAGTGTTCAACATATAGATTTGTTTGCATACTATGTATATGTGCTCATACTGTAGCACATACAATGAGAAAATGATCGAACATTTTATTCATGCGTAATAAGTTATTAATAATATATAACACATGATAACTTAATATTTGTTATAATACAACTTAATGTCAATAATGTAAATTTAATTTATAAACCTTGTTAAGTATTATTAATTAATTTTTATCCATAAAATTAAATATTTCACAAACCTTATCATAAAACAAGTCTTTTAAATAAATACAAGGCCTCTTGAATCTCAATGATCAGCATAAATCTAATCTTTTCGTAAGTGTGCAGTATTAGCATTCTCATTCTGGTAGAATCTCTTCAGAACATTTATGCATTTCTCATTATTCATGCATGTCCCCGCAGATGCTCCTGTTAGCTTCTTATTTCCAAATATCT
This sequence comes from Ophioninae sp. B BG-2022a, assembly GCA_030522765.1. NCBI lineage: Eukaryota > Metazoa > Arthropoda > Insecta > Hymenoptera > Ichneumonidae > Ophioninae sp. B BG-2022a. The sequence continues at coordinate 18,689 of JAPYZJ010000515.1, forward strand.
CATTTTCGTAGCCAAAAAATACTGTTGCGCCAATCCTCTCAAGAATCCCATTGCACATCACACAGGGCTCTATTGTTACATAAAATGTAAGATCAGAAAGATCTTGGTTGTTTTGCTGCAGATGTTTTATGCAGAGACGCTCGGCATGTGCAAGTGGGTCAGACAGACTGTTGCTCAGATTGTGTGCTTCAGCCAGTATCTTGCCGTCTCTGACAACTACACAGCCAACTGGGACTTCATTCATTCTAAGAGCTTCTTCGGCTTTGTTCAACGCGAGATCCATGTAAGCGGCATTGTCCTGTGGAAACGGCATTAATGGGATGAGTAGATGTTGAAAATAGATTTTAAAGAAGTCTTTAGTTGACAAGCAAGTGCACAATGTATGAATAGCATTATTGAAAGACATTTATAAAGAGTGAAATAATAATAGAAGCTTACATTTTATAAAGTCAAAAATAATAATATAAGTTATACAACTAATAAAGTAAAATGTAAATTATTTATAATGTTCTAATGATTCTGACATACTTTTGTTTGCTTTCTGAGCAATGTTTTCTATATTTTAATTATTCCTAACTAACATTTATTATTCTACCTCTGCTAATGCATAAATTGTAATATTATTCTGTAATATTATTGTTTTGTTGTAACATTTATAAATTACAACCCTAGAAATTGGATTTGTCTTGTCTTTCTGATAAATGAACATCAGAAGGACCTTACTTCATGTTTTTATTCCTAGATATTGCAGATCAAAAAGATTTGTTCCTTTCACTTTGTCTGTTCTCCAATTACAGGAGAATAAAAATAAAGCTCTCACCTTTATGCATTAATGCAACTTAGTAACAAAATTCTCATATCAAAATATTAAATATAAGACCCATGTTTATGCTCACTGTTGCACTAACCATTGTAATTGCTGTAGTCTTCTACATGCTAATATTTTCCAAGACCAAGCAAAACTCCTACAAGACACACATAGATGTAAAACAGAGTCCCTTAATCATGAAGACATCAGAAAGTCCGAGAATCGAGGTTCCTTTTATAATGTTCAACTCAATAAAGCTAGAGCATACATTTCCACTGCCAAGTGGGACTTTCATCACTGAAAACTTGTACATTTACAGTGGAAAGGTGGAGATCCTCTACGAAAACACACGAATAGGCATTCTTAAGGAAAACGATATTACTTTCAATTGCTTTGATCTTCTGGGCCTGAACTTGAAAATACAAAAAAGAGCTATTTCAGGTCTGCTGGTGAGTAGGCTTCCATCGTCCACCAACTCCTACGTAAATATCAAGTACCTAGAAAAGGCTTGTCTAGAGCCAGCCCTGAGACTCTGCAATGCACACAACTTGATGGTTACATTAGAGACGCTTAAAACAACAAATTTTGACGACTTTATTCTGAGTGTTCTCAAGATTAGAAACTACAAACCTGAAACCTGCACAATAATGTCAGACTTTGATCTTCTGGATAAGCTTATTTATGTGGAAAGTGGAAGTCTCAACATCAATGGAAAGGTATTTCCAAAAGGCACAATCTTTGGCTACTTCGGGATATTCTTAAATTATTACAGAGGCTTTAAGGTTCTAAAAGGGGTTGAAGGCGATGTGACTGTGGTCAAGTTTGTTCCCTACGATAAAATAAAGAACATCGAATTTAACAAAAAAATGCTTAGGAACATTCCTAAGGAGCTCATTTACATAGGTGCTACTGCACAGTGGCACAGAGTCGATGCTGGATTCTTGCTATTGAAGAAAGACGCGAAGTGTGACACAGTTTATATGATCGAGGATGCAGTGGTAGGAATAAAGGAATGCATTCTTGACCAGCCTATCTCACACAATTGCGTTGTGGAAAAGGCCTCAGACATTATAGGAATTCCTAAGCTTACCTTGGACTATCTTTTAATGTCCATTCCTTTGTTATACAGCATGCTGACCAGGAGAATCTTTGAGACTGCCGTCAGTGCCTCAAAGATTGTTCTGATTGCCCCTGCAGCAGAAAATTGCAATTCTTTCATTGCAAGACTTCACAGAACACTATTTTCTGAGTCGATCATTGTTAGAAACACAAATATTTCTGAAATCATGGGAAGGTATGCATTTCAGAAGGTTGGCGAGCTGATTTTGTATGAGAACCTGCTGAAGCTTAAGTCTAAATACAAGGTTGTGATTATTTATCTTGAAAATGAATACTCAAGACTGCTAAGCCTGATAAGTCCGATCTGCGACTTGATTTTTATGGTTGGCCCTGAACTGATTCCCAACAGATTTGCAAAGAGGAATGTGGAGTTCATAAAGCTGTATGAAAGACGGCTGCTACCACCCAAAAGATCTTCAAAAATTAAGAGATGGCTCTTTTCCAGAATATTCTTCGATTCAGACTCAGGTGACACTGACTCTGATAAACACACCACAAAGAATGTCGAAATTGATCCTTTGGATCCTGAGGGGAACAGTATTCAAAAACCTGCTTCCGGGGTTTCCACCGGCTCCAAATTGCATAGGCAGAAAACTTCGAGCGAAGACAACAGCGAAAATCCAAGGTTTAGGCGAATACACCACATTTTAAGCCCCAAGAAGTCTAATTTTTGTTACAAGGACTATGAGCGATTTGGAAGATACCTGCTTGGACAGAGATTTGGACTGGTGCTGGGCGGTGGTGGTGCAAGAGGACTGGCGCATATCGGAGTTATTCAAGCACTGGAAGAGGAAAACATTCCCATTGATGTAGTGGGTGGAACCAGTATGGGCGCCTATGTGGGTGCTCTGTATGCAAGAGGATTAGACTATGTTGGCCTGTATTCTGATGCTAAAAGACTCTCAAAGACAGCCTCCTCAACATGGCGCTTGCTAGCTGACTTTTCGTACCCGTACGTGAGCCTATTTTCAGGTAAAGCCTTCGGAAACTGCCTGAACTCAACATTCAAGAAACAGCAAATCCAGAACTTCTGGCTTGAGTACTACTGTGTAACAACAAACTTGAAGTCTTTGGAAGAAAATATCCACTTTAATGGTCCTGCATCCACTTTTATCAGGGCGTCAATGAGTATTTCAGGGATGTTCCCGCCAGTCTTCTATAACGATGACATACTTTGCGATGGCGCATATCTAAACAACGTTCCTACCGATGTGATGCGATCTTTGGAAGTGAAGAATGTGATAAGTGTGGATGTTGGGACCTCTTTTAACGATAAATACGATCCTTACGATAGCAGCAGTGGGCTTATGTTGCTGTTCAGGAGCATATTTGAATCAAAACAGTATCTGTCACTGACTGATATGCTGTACCGACTAACCTTTGTGAGCTCTTCCAAAAAGGACAAAATATTGAAGGCGGAGTCATCCTTGGTAATTGTCCCAAATCTTACAGGTTACCGGATTACAGATTTCAACAAGTTTGATGAAATTGTTGCCTGCGGATACGAATCAGCAAAAACTCAAATTAAAGAGTGGAAGTCCAGTGGCCAGATCAAAGAATTCAAGAAAAGGTTTAGGAGGTTTTCCATATGAAGAAAGCAGACTAAGACTATTTATAAGAGTAAATTCATATTCTATAACAAATTGATTTTCTTTCCTTTAAAATACAATAACAGTAAGTATTACACATGCAACTAATCTGTACTAAAAGTATGTTGTCTAAGCTCTGCACAGCATTATAAAAACATGGTTGTCCTGACTTGCAATTCAATAAAAACATATTGTTATGATTTACAATTCAATTAAAACATATTGTCCTGATTTACAATTCAATTAAAACATATTTTCTTGATTTACAATTTACTTTTCAAAAATCAATTTACCAAAAGGTTCAGTCTGAAGTACTTTCACTTCTCCTTTAGAAGCGCGCACTAGGACATTATAAAACCACAATGCTTGTGAATCCTGCTCAGCCTCCTCTCTGTGGAATTTCATGATTTTGGAATATTCTCTTTCGTGGCTCAGAGAAGACGAAAGCCTTGGATCTTCAATTGAAAAATTATCAAAGCCCAGATCAAAAGTTGCACCTTTGTCTTCTTTAAGGGATGCTTCAGGTTTTATATTGCTGAATTTTGCTACCACAAAGCTTTCCTGCAAACAAGGAAGCCTTATTTTGGGGCTTTCATACTTTTGTTCTAAAATCTGATCAGAATCAAGCACTGTCTTGGAATCAATCTTGAAGAAAACCTTACTCCTTTTTTTGCTGTCATCTTGCCCAGCAGCCATAAAATTGATTCCAGTATAATCTTCAGCACCATCCATGATATCATAATCATAGCCCTGGTGGATGACACTAGAATAGGAATCAATAATGTTGTTCCGGAATATGTTGGACGAGGCCTCACTACATTCTATATCAGAGATGATGCCCTCGTTTATTTCAAGATTCACATTCTTGTCCTTGGCTCTGCCTAAGGCCTCTTTTCGTAAGGAAACAGATGCTTTTCGATTGATCATCAGACGCTTCATCTTTGACTTGTAGAAATTAATTTTTAGAATCCACACCTTTACCAGCCCCCTGAGCAAGTAGGAGTAGAGTCTCAATGCGAAGGGCATTTTGGGGTGTGTAATTTCATCAAGAAGCTTGTTAAAGTTCAGGTTTAAAATATCTTTTCTGCTGATTCTCTTGAGAGAACCTGCTGTGGACAAATAGTAAAGCAAGGACAGCTCAGTCTTGTTCTTGTGGCTAAGCAGCTCTGAAGCATAAAACATTTGCATAAAAAAACACAACCTATTTAAAAGAATTAAGCATAAAAAGTGATTAATTTTAAGGTTAAATTTAGTCTCAGACTTATGAGATAATCATTAATAAACAAAATTCTGAACAAACAAAATCTTTCTTTAAAATCAAGGTTTTTATAAGAACACGATAAATAAAAATGTCAATATTTAATTGAAATCGTAAGACTTGTAGGTATCCCTGATCTTGATAGAAACATTCAAAGAATCACGTGTCTTCTCAATAGAATTAGACAGCTCAGCTTCATTCCTAATGCTGTCAAGGAAAGCAAAGACCTTGCCCACAATGTTCTCACCTACAGCTTTGGAGAGAACATATTCAATACTTCTGCCCAAGAGATTAGAATTATTGATATACTTGCGGATTTTCTCAAAGTTCTGCATGTACAATCCTACGATTTTATCACGGTTAGTCAGGTTGCCTGCAAGAGAAGCAAAAATGTAAATGGAGTCATGAGGCTCAACAAGAGAAAGATTGCTGAAGACAAAGTCAATCTTGTCCTCCAAAGGAGTGAGACCCAAAGCAAACAGGGCTTGCTGCTTTTGCCCAGGCATCTTGCTCGTTTTGTAGAACTCCAAGGTGTCATTAAAACCTTTTTCTGTCTTCACCTTCACAGCAAAGAAAGAACGCAAATATTCTGGACTCAGAGTCTGTAAATCAGCCTTAGACAGTCTGTCGATTGCTTCTTGATCTTCTGCATTCACAGCAGAAGAGACAAGCAGCGAGTCGAGAGAAATCTGGTTGATGACAGAGGGAACAGCAGTAAAGTCGATTTTCATTGCCCTACTCTTGACAATTCCAAGAATCTTCCTGTTAAAAAAATTCACAAAATTTTTATCAAAATAAAAAATTGATCGCAGATGAGCAAGACCCTGAACACCCGAGAACAAAACTTCAAAATTGCTCTCATCTTCAAGGTTACTCAAAATTGACAGAATATTCATGGGCTTGGCTTTGAGAGAATAAATCATGGAATACTCATCGTTGTACAGATTCATTCGGTTGTTGTCGCTAAGATCCTCTTTAATGATATTTCTCAGGTAGCCATCGGGATAAAGCACCCTGAAGAATCCTGAAACATTGTCATTGATTTTATAGACATTGGACTTTTTAGGGACTTCTACAGTCTTTTGACTCATGACAAAGACTGATCCCTCAGTCTTCTGTCCCCAGAAAATCCGGACAGGAATGGGCCAAGGATCATCCTTCTTTTCGTGGCCCAGGGTAAATCTCTCCTGGGTCAGCCGAAGACTATCTCCTAGGTCCTCGACCTTAACATAAGGAAATCCATCCCTTTGGATCCACGGATCAATGACACCAGCAACATCGATGCGATCACTTTCAGTGTTGGGATTCTCAGACTTGCTAGTCTTGTGCCTTGGGCTATTTGCGACCTCAGTGAGACAGTCCCAAAGATTCTGTGTCTCTGCATTCGAGTACTTGTAGGAGTCAATGTAGTTGATTAGGCCCTCCCTAAACACATCTGCACCCAGCCAGTTCTCAAGCATTTTGATGATAGACGCACCTTTACTGTACGAAATAGCATCAAATATTTGGTCGATCTGCACAGGGTCTTCGACATTCACAGCAATCGGATGGGTGGACTGCAGACTATCCATTTTCATTCCCGGCTCAATGTCATCGTTAATAAAACTGCTCCAAACATCCCACGGAATAATGTTCTGGACAGAGTCTGAGGAAATGGCAAGAGAGGCTGCCCAGGTAGCAAATCCTTCGTTAAGCCACAGGTCTGACCACCATTTCATTGTCACAAGGTTGCCAAACCACATGTGTGCCAGCTCGTGGCAGACCGTATTGGCTATGTTCTTCTTTGATCCCATGGGCGTAGACTTTTCATTAAACAGCAAAGAGGTCTTCCTGTATGTGATCAAACCCCAGTTCTCCATTGCGCCCATGGCGAAGGACGGGATGGCAACCATGTCCAGCTTCGGAAGTGGATACTTCATTTTGAAGTAGTCTTCAAAAAACTTCAAGCAGTTTTTTGCTACGTTGAGCGAGAAGTAGCCCCAATCTTTCTCACTATGCTCTGCATACACTCTGATGGGAATAGGACCTGAGGTATCCTCAACAAATCCCAGGTCTCCCACAACCCATGCAACGATGTACGTAGACATGATCGGGGTAGTCTCAAACACAAACAGCCCTTCACTTGTGGGTTCCTTCTGCAATTTGTTATTTGACAGAGCAATTTGCCCCTTTGGGACTTGTATTGACACTGAAAAGGTGCTCTTCATGTCAGGCTGGTCAAAGCATGGGAATGCTGACCTGGCATCTGTTGGCTCGAAGTGCGTGGAGTATATGGGACTGCCATTATAGTCACTCTTGTAAAATCCCTCCATAGTTGTGGAATAGTCTCCTGAGAAATCAACATACAGGAAGAAGTCCTTGGATATTGTCTGTCCTTGTAGATCGACTGTTACAAACTGGTCATTTTCACTTGGAGAGCAGGAATACTGTTTCTCCTTGCCGTCTTCCTTCTGGTATACTTTCATGTTCTCCAGCTTCAGATCCTTGCTATTGAATTTAAAGGAACTTACTGGGCTGTCAGCATGCAAGTGCATTGTTATTGCCCCAGAGAACGAGTTCTCTTCAACTTTGATAAGCAAGTCATAGTGCGAGGGCTTAACTGTGTGGTCCAAAGCCTTTCTCATAAGGGCAATTTTTAAAGTTAAAATTATATTTGTTAGAAACAAAAATTTTTTCATTTAGGGATGACAGAATCTGAAGTTTAATAATTAATCTGAAACAGGCCAATCAACAAACATCTGTCTCTTTTCAGTTTGTGTTTGATGAGACAAAATAGAGAATTTGTCAAGAAGTAGTTTAATTAACAAAGTTTTTAATATTTGAGACAAACAAGCATAAATTAAAGAGAAATCAAGATTAAGTGAAGAGAAATCAAGATTAAATGAAGAGAAAGAAAGTATAAGTTAAGAGAAATTAAGTTAAAATTAAGCATTATTTAATGTATCAATAATTTAATTTATCAGTAATTTTAATTAATTTATTTAGAAATTTTGGGCTGTTTGTCAAGTTATTATAAACATTCAATTTCAATACTACAACTAAACAATACAAGTGAATGAGTAAGTGATAAAATGCAGTAATACAAGTAAAATATAAAGCAAATAGAAGAAGAAATGTTTGATCAAGAACAAACTTTAAAATTATAGCTTTCTGCAATCTCTTTATAATTCTGTTTATGCATTATACTGCTAAGTTTCCTTTCTTATTCCACAAGCCAAAGGCATAAAGATTGTTAAGCATCAATCCAGTCTGTCTTTAATTTTTGTTTGTGGGCATCCCTAATGAGCGCAATAACCAATGCCCTAAACAAAGTATTGGTAGCACCAACAGAAGCTAACATTTTCAGTCTTTTTGATAGAGATGGATTCATTAGATTCAACATGCTCTATGTCAGCCCGATAGCATTGAAGCACTTCAAAGAGAAACTGCAGGAATATAACCTTGTGAGCTGGGGCTTTACAGACTCAGAGCTAGTGTTCAAGCTTGAAGATCAGATCATCAGCTTCAAAGGGCACCTGTCCATGACATTGAAAGGGAGCGAAGAGAGCTCTTCCAAAAGTGGGCCGGGAACACAAAAGCAGAATACCCATGAGCCCAAGGCAGAAATGGGCAAGATATTTGCGTTGGAGCTGGACTTTGATCCAATCATCTCCTCAAATGACGGTGTTGTGTTTTTGAAAGATGTTGAGTCATTCTTGAAAATGTGTGATACATGCTTTTTTATGACTTATTTTATTTGCATAGATTCAGAAATCTTGCACAATCCTCTTTCTCAGTCTGTAGAATATCTTGCACAAAGAAAATAATAAAGCATTTTTGGAGTTGTTTTGATCAATTATAAATCTAACATGTTACAACACTAATTTTTGATCATCTTAAATCTAACATGTTACTAAAGAAAAGTCATAAACGGAATGTTTAATTTAAGTTTTTGGACAAAATTTTACAGATGATCAGACACAAAACATTTGTTACAGATGATCAAATGCAAGTTTGTTTATCATCTATCATATCCCAAAAATTTTGTATCACTGCAGATGTTACAGTTAGTCAACGTAAACAGCCAGTGATACAAAATTTCTGCAAATAAATTTACTTTACAATCGACATATTTTAAAATTAAAGTTTTCTTTATAATATATACAGTTTTTAAAATAAATTTACTTTACAAATATACCTTCTTTATAACTTTCATGACAAAACAAATTGAGAATATTCCTCAATATCCTTCGTAATACCTGTCCCACCGTAAATAATCAAAGCTTTTGTATTGTCCGAAAAGTCTAAGCCATCTACAAGCTTTGGGGTGATAATAAAAAATTGAGAGCTGTCACTCATGTCCTTTAAAATCTCAAAGACCATTCTTTCATTGTAAGGATCCATTCCCTGATTGATCTCGTCTGTAAGACGAAAAGGGACTGTTTCGCACTGCTGCAACGCAAGCAGGAATAAAATTGTAGAGAGAGACTTTTCTCCCCCACTTTGCCTGAAGCTGGACAGCTTCTGTAACTCTTCCTCAGGCCTGAACTTGACAAATATTTCAAGTTCCCAGTCTTTTCCAGACGTATTGACTACTAAATCACCTTCAAAATCAAGCTTTCTAAACATAGCCTTGAATTTCTCTTTGATAGGACCTAAAAAGGCACCTATCTCTCGTTCCATTTTTTCTTTCTCTTCCAAGTATTGCCTCTCAAACGACGACTGTGCGTTTTTCAAGCTGTCCAAACTATTAAAAATGTCTTTCAACTGTGTTTCCTTCTGCTTATAGTCCTTTTTAACATGGTCCTGTTTAGTAAGTACAGCCAGCTTTGCAGAAAGAAGAGACATCTCACTGTTAATCTCTATTAATGATTTTGGAACATCATCAAAGGATTCATACTTGGGAAAAGTGGCCATCTTAGCTTTCAAGCCTTCAATGGCAATTCTGCATGAGTTCTTAGAAGACAGAAATCCCTCTAAGTTGGTGGAATCTGCTATGTTCTGATGTTGAATCACCAAAACACTTCTTCTGTGATTGTCAAGGTCAAGCTTCAAATCCTTGATTTTGTCAAGGCTAAATTTAGGGATATTGTCAGGATCAAGAATCTTATGTACTTTCTGAACAATCTTTGAAAATTCTGCCTTTTTGTCAAATATCTTAAAATTTATAAGCTCAAGATCAGATTCATAAGAATTCTGAGACCGAGCTTCTAGCTGCGACATGGCATAGTTTAGGTTCCCGATGTGCTTTTTCAGGTGGTACGCAAGTGTGTTAATTGCTGACATGTCAAATTCCCTTCTGATCAGAGATTTTTTGCCTTCTAAGGCGCTTTTCTCTTCCAGCATCTTCTCTATCTTCCCCTTGTTAGCTTCACGTTCTTTATTCAGCCTGAAAAGCTCCTGCTTTATGTGCTCAATGTCAATCTTCGGGAATTTGAAAATCCCCTTCGGATAAAGTCGGCTGGTTATGACTGTGTAGTCCTTCGAATACTTGCTTCTTCTAATTTCTGAAAATCTTCCGCAGATAGCCATTCTTTTGACATTGGACAGTTTTTTAAATATTTCCAATTCCAGAGAATCGTTAGGTTTGGAATTACTTTTTAGTATAGGAATACAGTTGAAGTGTCCGTAAACGTTGAAAAAGTCTATGTACTCACTCCTGCAATCAATAAAATCACTCACAACCCCGTCTAAATTGAAGAGAGATATGTGATCCCTAGAAATTCCCTCTATTTTTTGTGAAGATAGCATGGCAACATTGATGGAAAGATTTTGCTCTGATTTCAACAGCCGTGTAAGCTTATTGAAATCTTCATCATTCTTTGTGATGAATGAGCTAAGTGCCTGGAAGCTCAGGAATGCTTCTACATATTCTCTGTAGCTCTCGTCTACGTTTATATGCAAATAAGAGGGCTCAAGAATCTCATCTTTGAATTCAACCTTGTTAGATCTTAGCCACAGCACTCCCTTATAAGTATCAAAATGGTATTTCTTGAGCATTTCCATCCGCATTTGTCCCTGTTCGGAATGTGCAATGCGCTGCTGCTCTAGCTCTTCTATTTCCATTTGAATGTTCTTTGAAATGTTCTGAACCTGCAAGATCGAGGTTCTTGCTTGCATAAGCTTGTCATCTATTTTTTCAGTAGAAGGAATCATTGATTCTGCAGTGGCTACTACATCAGACACTGACTGGCTGTCATCCAAGTTCCAAAAGCACATATCACGGCTATCCATCATATTTGTCTTGCTAATTTTTATCTTTGCTTCATTATTCTGATAGTTTGTGCACAGAAGATTTGAAAACTCAGGGCTCTCGCACATTTTATCAATTTTCTTTCTAAACACTTGGCATTCCTCCGCAAAGCTTTTTTTGGCCTTTTCAATATTCTCTTTTAAACTCTGTATCTGCAATTTTTGTTCCTCTAAGGCCGCTTTTTCTTTCTCTCTTGTCTTAATCAGGTTTTCTTTATCTACCTCAAGAATTCCCCTTTGAAAATTAGAATTTCTGAGAGAAGACTCTATATCTCTCAGCTCTTGATTCTGCTTTGAAAGTATGTCGACTCCTTTTTTATAATCCTGGAATGACTTATCTGCCTCCAAAACACTTATGGCTTTCTCTATATCCTTGATTCTATCCTCATTCTGTCTAATTCTGCCTGTAACAGCTTCTATTTCCTCTTTCGTAGAAATGTAGTTTTTTTTGAATGACTGGTATTCCAAGTAAAGCTTGAAGTACTCCAACTTTTTCAATTTAAATTCATTTATCTCCTTCTCTCGTAACTCTTTCATATTTTCCTCCAGGTTGTTCAGAGCATTTTCCATCAGGGACTTTTTCTTCTCTGTGGAGCTTAATGCCGAATTGACCTCCTCTAAACTTGTGTAGAGGTCCTTTAATCTAGTAAGATCTATCCTTGGCTTCTCTTTCTCGCTCTCTTCATTGGCAGATGAGGTCCTTCCCTTTAAAACCTCAAGCAAAAGCTCTTGGGAGTCCATTCTGCAAAACTCGCCCACTCTCTCCTGTGGAAGAAACGTGCATAAATTATTAACATTTATTTTTAGTTCATCCAAAAGTTTGTAATATTCCTTTTGGGCGGTCAGCACACCATTCACAAAGAAATAAGTGTTGTTCATCTGTATTTTCCGAGAAACCCTGATGCTTCTTCCTCTGTAAGCAATCTCTGCAGAGACTTCAGCCTCACTGCATCCAAATTTGATGAATTCTGTTATTTGCTTGGACTTGCCTATTGTCTTTGGTGACCCGTTAAACAAGAGTGCTATCGCATTCGCGATGGAACTTTTTCCAGAGCCATTTGGTGCGGCTATTAAGTTTAGAGACGATCCGAATCTGAAGCTTTGGCTAGCGAATGTCTGGAAATTTCTCAAAGAAAGAGAAATAATGTTTCCGTTTTTGAAATTATCCATGATCGGGGATTGTGAAATTAAACAAATTTTAGCAAAATAAGCTTAAAATGGTAGAAAAGACATGTTTTAGGTCTAAAATATTGCTGTGATTGTGCAATCAAGTAAATGATAAAGTACGACATTGCTTTTAGATCTGAAGACTGCTTTTATGATCGTTAATGCAAGAATAAAAAATATTTACAATAGGTTTTCTGTAAACTTCTAACAATATGTTAACAAAGGACTCACAAAGCATTAAACAAGAATTCACAACTTCTTATAAACTACTAACAATATGCTATCAAATACTTACAAAGCATTAAAAACAATCTAAAAGAAGTACTTACAATATGTTTATATTACATTAATAAAACATTTGAAATATTGAAACATAATGTTTTTAAAAGAGCATCTTAAGGCTATATTTTTTTCTTTTATTTAGCCCCCACTTATGAACTATTCCTCCTTATCAGAGTTAAGTCTTTCTATCAAGGAGAAGCTTACAAAGGTCTACCACAACACGATTGGGCGTTTTATCAGCTCGCTCTTCAAAAAGCCTGCCCGCATTTTGTTTCTAGGAATAGACAATGCAGGGAAGACAACCTTGGTTAACAAGCTTAAGTACAACACCAACCACATATACATGCCAACAAAGCATGCAAAGAACACAGAGCTGCAGATTGGGAATCTCAAGGCCAATATTCTCGACATTGGTGGGCACAAGGCAGCCAGAATAGCCTGGAATAAGTATGTTATTAATGCAGATGGGATTGTATTTATTGTAGATATCAGTGACCATGAGAGATACAGGGAGGTGCAGCAGGCATGGTCTACAGTCTTGGAGTTGGAGAAGGATGCACCCATTCTTGTTTTGATGAACAAGGTAGACACTTCCAGCCATACACCTCAGAGCGCAGAGCTTGATACGGCTTTCAAGGAGAGAATTCAGTCTGCCACTCAAATCACTGGATTTGGAAACCCAGGACAGGCTGTAAAGATTGTTTATCTAAGCATTATTAATGAAGACATCAATAAAGAATCAACCCCATTGAGAAGTGGATTTTCGTGGCTTGGCGGGATTATCAATGAGAGAAGTAAAGCCAAGGACATGCAATAAATTTTTAAAATACCTGTTTAAAGAAGTTATCTTTCTGAAGGCTGGTTTATGCTTATTTTTATTGTTTCTTTTATGCAATTGAATATTTTTAAGGTAGGGTTCATAATTCGGTACATTCTAAATATCTACGAAAGCATTGAAACTATACGTTAAAAGAATAAAAAAGAATAAAACGTGTTCTGTGCAACTTTTTATTTGCAAAATTCTCAGTACCTATTGTTAAGATACTAATTATATGTTGTAACATTGTTTATTCCCAATGTTTCACAAAAGCATAAAACTGCGATACTCAGCAAATTTATGCTGCATCTTTTATGCGTATTGCAGGCAATGTCATATGGAACAATTAGCCAGCCAAACGGACTATCAGACCAGATAGGCAAGCAACTAAGGTTCAATATACCAGAAAGTTACATGCAGGACGATAACGAAGATCAGGGGCTAAGTCAGCTTCTATTTGATTATTTTGAGGAGGACGAAAAGCATTGAAAGACAGGTTATGCTTAAACATTAAAATTTCTTGCAAATTTTTTGTCTTCTTTAAAATGATTCAAGTTAGACAGCACTTACGTGTGGTTTGTTTTATCTTAAAGCCGGAGGATCTTTTCAGCAGTGTTTCAGCCATGAAACAAAAGATTTTAAACTAAGCCCTCGAAGATGGAAAAAAAGAGTAGAATGGGAAAGACAGAAAAAGAAGCATCAAATGAAAATAGAGCCAAGTCTGCTGAAGAGATCAGCATTAGGAAAAAGGAATGCAAGGGTGTTGAAAGAAAAGAGCAATTTTTTAACTTTGATGACACAGACTGTCACTTTGAATTGGAGCTGCCAAAGGAATTCCAATTGTCCAGCAGCACATTGAGCATCGATTCACCAACCTTCCAGACCAATGCTGAACCCAGCAAATACGAGGATCTGGAGATAATAACAGACATAAATATTATAGAGAGAAAGGTTAGCTTTGACACTGATAAGAATGAATATTACTTTATTGATAAGTCATTTGAAGATGAGCTGGACTATGAAGCTGATGACGAATACAAAGAAGAAGGTGATTCTATGGTTCAGAAGCATGAAACAAGAACTGAGGATCTCACAGAGAAAGTCAAGAATGTTAGTTTAGAAGACAACTTGAAAGCAGAAGAAAGTGTAGACACTGATTTAGAACCAGCAAATTCAAAGAATCTAGAATTGCATGATGAAATTGCAGATGCTTCCAACTTAGTTGAAACAAGTGATCTGCATGTGAGCAAATCAAAAATAGTTTGCGAAAGCAAAAACGTTGAAAAACTGATAATATTTGAGATATCAGACGATGAGACTGCAAAGGAAGATAAAAAAGTAGTGAAAATGAATAAGTTAAAAAATCAATTAAAATCTTTGGAAATACCGAAAGAGAATGAAAAAACAGCAAAATGCAATGCTGAAGATAGTACTGACTTTTTCAAATCATCAGAAATACCGAAAGAGAATGAAAAAACAGCAAAATGCAATGCTGAAGGTAATACAGAATCCTTGAGCTTTAGTAATAAAAGCTTAATTACAGCTCAATCTAATAAAATAGAAATTGAGGACTCGTCTAACTCTACCATCGAAATGGACTTGAAGCCAAACTCGATCTCCTCATTTTCGTCTGTTGTAAGGGAAGCATTCCCTACAATCAAGAATAATCCATTTATTTTACAAGACAAGAAGAATGTTAATTGATGTTGTAAATTTCTGAATCTTTTTTCGCAAAGCAATGTGAATTATTAAATATTTCTAAACTGGATCTTGTCTTGGACTCTTTTGACAAAAATTTGTGATAACAGAATATTTTTACCAAAAGCCGAGATAAAGCTTCTTACGGTCTTGAAATTGATAAAAGCATAGTTAAAATATAAATTAAACAGAAGTTAAGGGCTAGTCAACCAGATTAAAAATATTCCTGATAATCATTTGCAATAAACAGAAATTTCTAGGCTATTTTAATTTTGAAATGCAACCTCAGTCTAAATGAATCTTAAAATTCTCCTTTATAATGGCTGTTTTGTTTTAATGCCCTGTATGAGCAACCTAACAAACACTATGCTCAATTCAGCAATAAAAGATTTCAAAGAACACATAGGAGTTACCAAAACTTACACGGTGCACACCAAAGAAGGCAACATAAGAAAATTTACTTACAAAGTTCATTCGATTATCGGTAGAGGCACATTCGGCCTGGTCTCGGAGATAGAGACAAAGGACGGCCCTCAGGCACTAAAAACCGTGTACCAAGATAATTTATTCTGCAATAGAGAGCTGGATATTCTCCTGGATATAGACCATCCAAATATCATTAGGCTTAACTCCTACTTTTACACAAATAAGACATCCTTTGGCCACTATTTGAACATGTCGTTCGAATTCATGCCATTCTGCATGCAGGACATTGTAAAAACAAAAACAACACCGATAGAAAGCATAAAGTTCCTGTACAGACAGGCAGTTTCAGGCCTGAAGTATCTTCATTCTCTGGGAATATGCCATAGAGACATAAAACCCGCAAATCTGCTGGTTAACAGCAAAATGGTATTGAAAATATGTGACTTTGGAAGTGCAAAGTACATGATGGACGGATCAGAGAACACGCCCTACATCTGCTCGAGGTACTACAGAGCTCCTGAAAACTTATTGAACGATTCTAAGTACACATCTAAAATAGACATCTGGGCAATCGCACTGGTATTTTGCGAGTTTAAGCTGCATGAGCCCATGTTCTTTGGCAAAAACACAGAAGAAATGCTGCAGTTGATTTTTGAGAAAATCCCCATTCCTGCTGTTTTTTTGGAAAGAGAAGATCTTAAAAAGTATAAAAGGCTTAAGCCTTTCAGGTTCAAGGAATATCTGTATTCTTTATTTGGTGATTTCGGCCTAGCTGATGTTATTTACAAGTCGTTGAAGATTCACAGCAAAGAGCGCATATCTGCTCGTGAAATATTAAAATTAGGTGTCTTATAATGTAGTTTTGCTTTTAGGTTTCAAATGTTGTAAGAGTTAAATTTTGATTGCAATAACTTAAAATTTGATCATTTAAATGATTAAGTTTAAAGTTTTGATATTTAATAATCTTAATTTCTAATTGTAAACTTTTATCAAATTATAAGCTTATGTTATTGAAAACAAACCACTTTGAAAAAATTTATTCAACCGTAACAGACTTTGCCAAATTTCTGGGGAAATCAGGATCAAAACCTCTCTTTAAAGCCAATTTGTAGGACAAAAGCTGGAAAGGAATAACCGTAAGCAGTCCCTGCAAGCAATTTATGGTACTGGGAACAGAAATGCACTTAGAATACTTGTGCTTGATGTCGTCCGTGCAGATAACAAATGGAACTGCTCCTCTGGCCTGGATTTGCTCTAAGGCACTGTGCGATTTCTGGAAATAGTCATCGTTAGCAATGATAACCATCACATTTTTGTCATCTGTCACCAGCGCAAGCGGCCCATGCTTCAACTCGCCCGCCAAAATCCCTTCACAGTGGATGTATGAGATTTCTTTGATCTTAAGAGATCCTTCGAGACATGTGGCCGCCTGATATCCCCTTCCAACAACAATCATGCTGTCTTTAGAGTTTAAAGCTTCAATGAAATGGTCGACATCGATACTCAGGCATTCTCTGACTTTCCCAGGTAATTCGCTGATGGCATCTATGATTTCGTGTCTTCTCTGAATCAGCATGTTCTTGGTTTGGCTGATGAACAGCCCAATGAGGACGATTGACATGAACTGGCTGGTGTATGCCTTTGTGCTGGCAACACCCTTTTCTACGCCTGCGTTCAGATCAAAATGGCATGAGGTCTCCTTAGCCATTGTGCTGTGGCGATTGTTAGTTATTCCAACGGTGAATGCGCCTTTACTTTTGCAGTAGTTGAGTGCTGCAAGCGAGTCAAAGGTTTCTCCTGATTGGCTTATGAACAGAACGATGTCTGTCGAATAAATCTTAGGTTCCAGATCCAGGAAATGTGAGGCAATTTCGCAGCACACAGGCTGATCAGTCAGCTCTTCAAATATCTTTTTTGTAGCATGGCATGAGTTGTAGGACGTTCCACAGGCAATAAAAATGTATCTGGTTGCAGACGACAACTGTCCTTTGTAGTCTTCCAATGTCTCAAGAGAAATCATCTTGTTTTCGAAATCTACTCTATTTCTTATTGTATTCAATACAGACTCGGCCTGTTCGTGGATTTCCTTCAACATGAAGTGCGCAAAGTTTCCCTTGAGCACAGAGTCCAATGCAGTATTGGCCTTGATGATGCTGCGTACCTTTGTCATGTCACTTGCTGCCGACAGACTTATTGACATTCCATCTTTGTTTATCACAGCCAGATCACTGTCCTCCAGATAGATCAGGTCCAAAGTATGCTCAATAATGGCGGAGATGTCTGAAGAAATAACAAATGACGAGCTCTCAGAGCACTTAATCTCGTACGAGTTCTTGCTTTTGTTAAACTGCAAGCCGCTCGCTTCTGGGTTTTTTACACCAATAATTATAGGTGCCTTCTGTCTGACAGCAATCATCTCGCCCGGAAACTTGGGAGACACAAATATAAAGGCATATGCTCCATCACATTTTTCAGTTACCTTTCTGGCAATCTCTTTAAATGATAAAGACTCATCTTGATCGTAGTAGTACAGCGCCAGCTTGCTTGCGACCTCTGTGTCGGTCTGTGTTTCAAAACTATAGCCATTTGAAACAAGCATTGCTTTCAGATCTGAGTAGTTTGAGATGATGCCATTGTGTACAACAAAGAATGTGTTGTTTCTGTCACTTCTCACAGGATGTGCATTCTCTTCTGTTGACTTTCCATGTGTAGCCCATCTGGTGTGTGCAATGCCAATCAGACTTTTTCCCTCATTTTCTTCATCAGAGTTTTCGTTGTTTGATTTTGATTCTAAATTTGAAACTCTACCAACTGCCCTTAAGTGGCTAAGAACCTTATCCCCATCCAACAGGCAGAGGCCAGCTGAATCATAGCCCCTGTATTCCATTTTCTCTAGCCCATTGATCAGGCACTGAGACATCTCCTTCCTGGATTTCTTCATTCCAGTATCTGAATATCCAAATATTCCACACATTCCCCTGTTGATTTCTTTTTATTTTATAGCAAATAAATAATCGCGTCAAGCGCTGGAGACCAATCAGATCAGCACCCCTTTAATCTGCTTGGATGATTTATTCCACGCAAGGGCCAATAACATAAAAGCATCTTTGCCCAGGTGTTTCTTTTTAATTTTGATAACCAATCTTTTTATTTGTTTTGTGGCAAGCATGCATTTTAATCATACAAATTTTTAATTGTTATTTTTCACATTTACCTTCTAAAAGCTAACAAAACTAATGTTGTGTCTAACTTAGTCTACATTATTTGTAAAATCTTTTCAAAAATTAGAAAGATATCAAATAACTTTTTATTCATTGCAAAATAACTAACTTATTTTCGAACAAAAATATTTTTACTGATACACTTTCATTTTCACACTCCTTTATTGATCTTGTCAACGAGATCTGAAATTTGTGAAGTTAAACAAATCAGATGCTTCAAAAATGTTTCTGTTGATGATCGTCGTTTCTGCAGAAATGATATTTGTCGCTATAATTGGTAGTTTTCTTGAAACAAAAGTCAATTGGTAGCCTTCAGTTGTAGAATTGTGGGCATATTCCTTAAAAATCCCCACAAACAGTACAACTCACCTGAAGGATGCAAACTTAGAAAAATACTTTGTAAAAAATGAATTCTCAAATAAAGTGTAAAAAGTTACTCAATAAAAAGCTGAAGCGTCTAAATGAACTACTTTTCATTTTTATTTCTCTAAAAACCTAAATCTAGTCGATTCATCGTACAAAGTTAGAATTTAACAAAACTTTATTTATGAAATTAAATTATTTTAGTAGGTTTTAGAGAACAAAAACTCAGTTAAAAAGATTTATAAACTAATTTTGAGAGTAAAATCAACTGTGTAAAGTTCAGATAAGTAAAAACAGCCGAAGCCCGCAACTTACTTCAAGGTATCTCCTAGATTGATGGATATGCAATCAACGTCAGATATAGAATGAAAGTCCTTGTTTAGTATGTCTTTTGGAAAGACTTTGCGCCTGATGTCATCCTCAATCAGGGCTTCTTTTAGAAGAATGATCATTTCTCTGCCATCCAGCTTAACAAAAGTGCCTGCCTTGATGTACCTGTTTTGAGACAAGCTGACGAGTTTGTCAATGCCCTCAGTGCTCATGAATGTCTTGACTGAGGTTAAAAAGTTCTTAATAACTTCTTTTGCAACAGCTTTTCGATAAATCTGATCTCTCATTCTTATGCAGGAAAAAGACGTTTGCTCTGCCGACCAAACCTTGGATTTGGAAATTGCCTTGACCGTAGCTGTTCGCGGTATTCCGTGGAGCAACGCAAGCTCTCCAAAAACAGCTCCTGGCAGAAGCTTATTGGTAAGATGTCCATTGACTGACACTTCAAATTCCCCATATTCAATAATGTACATCTCTGCTCCTAAGTCTCCTTCTCTTATCAGTATGCTTTCAGCCTCAACAATAATGGGGAACATGCTCCCAATCAAGACGTTCTTTTGCTCTTCGCTCAATAGGCAGAACGGTATATTTGTCCCCAGTCTTGAACTGAGAAAGTCAAATGTCTTCTCTTCTTTGACATAATTGGGTATTTCAAAATTTTCAGTAGAAACTAGTCTTGCAAATACTGTCTTTCTTCTTGATTTAGACCATTCAGTCTTCTCAGAATCAGCATCTCCCATTTTTTTGCGCTTCATGTAATTTTCAATGTGCAACGACAAAATATTTTCGTCATACTCTTCGTTATTAAGCTCGTATAATGTCGCTATCTCGTCCTCCTCGTCAGAAGTAATTTCATATCCAAAATGCTCAATATGATTTTTTACTCGCTTTCGAATCTTATCAAGCATAGGATGCATTCTTAAAAAATTTTATATTGAAAGTAAAAATAAAACTCTAACGACATTTTTCATAGTCATGACTTTGTTTGTTGTTTTTCATCAAACATTTGTTGTCGAATTTTACTTGGGACATTGAGAAGATGGTATAGGCGATTCTCGTTTTAAGCCTAAAGTAAAGAGCAAGAAACATATGCAAAGAATGCTAATAAACATTCTCCT
This sequence comes from Ophioninae sp. B BG-2022a, assembly GCA_030522765.1. Classification (NCBI taxonomy): domain Eukaryota; kingdom Metazoa; phylum Arthropoda; class Insecta; order Hymenoptera; family Ichneumonidae; species Ophioninae sp. B BG-2022a. The sequence goes on from JAPYZJ010000515.1 coordinate 39,116, forward strand.
TACTAACGCCGTGCCATTATCTCACATTTAAGGGCTTAATTTTTGTATTTGGAGAAATTAAATGATCTTAGAATTTGAAAAATTTTAATTTGCTTCTAAAAAAAGGAAGAAGCGCCAAGAATTATAATTTAAAAAATAGCATGAAACATGCTCAAAAGTATCCTTGTCTTTGATGCTTAGTAACCTGCAACTTTCTCAGGACAAAAGTAGCAACTAAACCAGTAAGTTTATGTAAATTTTCTCTTTCAAATATGAGAACCAAGATAGCATCGCAAAAATCTATCTCTCAAAATCAAGACTGCTTTCTCTTAAAAATTTTTGCATTTTACAAAATTTTCTTGTTTCTAGTGAGTTAATCAAACAAAACTTGATTAGAGTTTAAGAAGAAATTTATTATGGCCGAAGAGCAGTGCTAGAATATTGCTAGATTTTGAAATTGTCATCTATTACATTTGTAAGAATAAACTTTTAAAAGAATTTTCTGCAACGAAAAGACTTATTTAAATAATATGATCTGTAAAAATAGAAGCATTTGCCACGGTTTAGAGCGTCTACGTGTTATCTGAAATTTAATTAATGCTTGTTCCATTGATAAGATTAAATCAATGACTAAACTTTTGCTTTGGACTGTATCTTTGCAAGCAAAATTGGCTATTAAATAATCTAAAAAGGAGTAAGATAAAATAAATAGAAAAGAAGAATTTGCAATTTTGCTGAACAAAAACAGTATTATCTTCTAAACTTTATGGAGTAATATTTAGAAAAACAGATTTATACAAATGTCTTTATTTTCGAAAATAAATGAATTTTTTTTGTTTAAGATATTGAAGTATAAAAATTTCAATCAATAATTTATCTTTTCTTCTAAACTAAATATGCCAATAGAGTCAATCTAATGTCTGGAAGCGAAAATTAGCCGAATTAGTATACGAGCATGCTCATACTTCTCTAAAAGTCTTTGAGAAGATATGAAAAAATATTCGAAAGACCAAAATTTTAAAATCCAATATTTCTCTAAAATTTTTTAGCATAAATTTAAAATTTTTTTTAACCCATTCAAGACGATGATGGGAATGTTCGGTTCGTTATTACAAAACATTGGATCATTGCTAGATTTTAGCAACGGAGATTCTACGACTGGATCTGAAAATCAAAAAAGATATTCAATATCTAATGATGGCTTTAAAATGTTCTTTAGAGATAGGATGGTTGAACTTTGGAAAGAGACTGGTTATGAGAGCAACAATACTATCGACTACGATAAGCTCAATGAGAAAGTTATGAGTGCCAAAATGGATCTTGAAAACGATGCACAACAAGCTTGTGGTCTAATTGATTTTATAAAGTTGGTTGAAACTTTGCCACCTGCTGAAGATTTGCAAGAGAGTAAACTGTTCGAGTTTAAAAAATTTGACATTTTTAAAAATGTTGATCATCTTGAAAAGGTTGCCAAGGCTCTGTTTGAAAGAGATAATGGTAATACTGAGTCGATCAGTAACGAGGTCAGAGAATTTATTTTTAAATTTAAATTTAGCATTTATAATTTGTGCAGTGATTTAAAAAAAGGTAAAATCAACAATGCTACAGATTTAAGATTTCTTGGCGATTTTAATCGTTTTCATCGTTTCGTAAAGCAAATCCTGAAAGATATGGAAAAATCTAACTTTTTCTTGAAGCAAACTGAGTCCTCCGTTGAGATTTTCAAAAGTATGCTTCTAAGCTACCACAAATATGCAGCATTGAATTACTTTATAGTTATGTTTTTGGAACATCGAAAAGGAGTAAACTACAAGGAAAGAATAGTGCAATCCTGTCTGAGAGCGATTGCCTTTCTTATTACTCCCAAGAGTGATTTTCTGCTTTCCATAATGGGCTATGAAAGAATAGGTTCTGTTAAAGGCACCAAAGTCAATCCTAAAGAGGACTTTGAGATAATCCTTTTAGAAGAGCTTCATGCTGATAAGGAAAAAGTTGATGCTCCTAAAACAAACTCAACGCAGGTTATTAGGCCAGCTGAGTTAATATTAAATCTAGAAGGTGATCTGGATGTTGATAAGGACATGGTTATAATTCCCAGAGAATCTGAAGGTTACGCAGAACCTGAAAAGACTACCGAAGAAATAGTTGCAGACTCTAAGTCAAGTGAGAGCATTCCTAAGGAAGAGAAAAATCTTTCAAGCACTGAGAAACCTGAGATTACCAGAAAGTCTCAAGCTACCAGAAAGACTAAAACTGTCAGAAAGTCTCAAGCTACCAGAAAGACTAAAACTGTCAGAGAGCCTAAAGATATTACGAAATCTAAGCCACTTGAAAAGGCTTCTTTGCCTGAACAGGCAATTGAGTATGCAAAAGACTTTATGATGAGGCTTTTTAGGTCGACTTATAATTCCATTTTTGCTTAAGAATAAAATTATTCTGCTTTAGTTTCTGTAAATTACGCTTTTTCTCATACAACACAAGCAGTCATCAATTTTATAATCTTGCTTCTTAAATTTGATGTATGCAATATAAAATTAACTAAGACTTTATTAAAAATTTGCCAAAATTTCTGTCTATTTTCAACATCAACATTATTGATTTTCATCTAAGGGCAAGAAAATAGATCAATAGTTTGTATTGAAACCTGACAGCTTAAATTGTGTTAAACAAATACAAGTTAAAAAATAATAGAATGAAATCAAGAGATTTAATCTTAATCAACTTTCTTAGTCTCAAGATCAGCATTGCCATATAACTTTAGATTCATCGTATCTTGCTCATGGAATGCCCTAGCATATAGAGCTGACTGCAGGCAGATGAAGAATGTGTATGCCATGTAAAAAGTGAATAAAATAAAAATCAGCTTAAGACTCATATTATATAGAAGCTGGTCATCAAAGGTGAGAGGCCAAGACATCTCTAGTATGCTACTAAACTTAAAGACACTTGAAGCGCTGAAATAATCTAGTAAAAAGGGAAGAATCGCAACTGTTAACGCAATAGGGAAGAATATGGCATCCTTGACTTTTGGGAGGGT
>JAPYZJ010000516.1:0-42131 GCA_030522765.1 Ophioninae sp. B BG-2022a
GGGCCGTCTATACCGGCACGGGTTTTCCACAGTTTCCCCGTGTCCTCGGCAAATGCGGTATAGTGTAGCTAAGTCGGCTGTGGACGCACCATAGGTAGGCTAGCTTAGCGAAGTGCGGGTAGGACGTGACGGAAAAAGATGGAAGGATGGCAAGGAAAAGTGGAAATATAGGAAAAATTGGAACTCGAGAAGAAAAATGTAAACACCCACATGGGTATACATGGAATAAAAAGGAATAAAGGAACCCCCCCATTATTATTAAAGAAGGATGAAATCAAGAAATTTTTAAGCTTTGATCGAATCGCTAGAAATCCCAAAACGATTTTTATGCGTCTTTGTATGGAGCGGTGGTGATACTTGAATGAAATAGCAAGCTGAATAAGTGGATCATTCAGCGGAAAGAACCATCCAGACTTGACTGGAACATTCTGCGAGAGGAATGGAACATTCAGGCAAATTCAGAGGGTGTCCAGGGTTTAATGGAACATTCGCTCAAATTAATGAATAATCCAATATCAAATATTACATCTAATGTTGAATGGAATATCCAGCTTTACATAGAGAATCCAACCTCGAATGAAAAATCCAATCTTAAATGAAAAATCCAACCTTAAATGGAAAATGCAATCTTGAATTGAAAACTCAACCTTGAATGGAAAATCCAACCTTGAATGGAAAATCCAACCTTGAATGAAAAACCCAACCTTGAATGGAAAATCCAACCTTGAATGGAACATTCACCCTTGAATGGAAAATCCAATCTTGAATGAAAAATCCAACCTCGAGTGGAAAATCTAACATTGAATAGAAAATTCAATCTTGAATGGAAAATCCAACCTAGAACAGACAATCTAATTTTTAATGGAAAATCCAACCTAGAATATACAGTCTGATTTTCAATGGAAAATCCAATCTCGAATAGAAAATCCCATTTTGAATGGAAAATCCATCCTTGAATTAAAAATTCAATTTTAAATGGAAAATCCATCCTTGAATTAAAAATCCAACCCTAAATGAATCATTCACCCAAATGAATTGCATATCCAACGGTGGATGAAACATGTACCCTTCAATTCAACATGCAACCTTGACTCCTCTCCACCTCAAGTGGACTATCGATTCAACAGAATGAACGATGCCGGCCCTCTTAGAACCTCAAATAAATCAAACCAATTCTCAAGCTTCCCTGATCATACCTAGTCCACTCCCCGGATCCTTGGCTTTCCATTCTCACCTAACAAACCCACACAAACTTTACCCAACCTTCAACGAAACCTACAAGACACTTCCCACCACTCCAGACAGGAATTCTTTCCACGAAAGAATACCAATCGAAAATAATCTCGAACAAAATACACCAGACTACTAAAAACAGAGTAAAACATAGTTCCCCAACTTTAATCGGGGTAGAAGGGGTCTGTCGAAATATTTGCATATACCGCGGCCTATCCACACGCCGTTGCCAATCATAGTCACTCGAGGAAAATCAAGCATTCTTCCACCCTCGATTCATCACAAACCGACGAAAGGGAGCAACAGTAAGCCTCGATACTCCTCAAAGTTACTGCAGTCGGCTCGTTTTCACCCTCCTCGCGTCTTGAGAAGGGTGAAAACGATTGAGCTGGAAACAGCCCTTTCCACTATCAATACGGGAAAACCGTCTTATATCGATAGAACCCAACCAGCCTCTACCCGGATTTCATCCAATAACACTCAGCTGACTTTTCCCGCGGTCCCCAAATAACCCCTCCGGACTCCTCACCCCCGCACCTACCCCCACCCCCACCTTCCAGCTTTGCCAATCCTATCCATTCTACACTGAGAGTTTGAATTAATAAATTCACAAGGCAATTTAACGAGGCCGAACTTTGAGCAACGCTCAACGAAGACAATGAGAGATTATTCGCACTCTGGTACACGTGGTCTTCGTGAATCGACTCCAGGATCGTTGCATGAATTCTCTCAAGATATCGAAACGAAGCCCCGAGCGTTTCGTGAACTCTTGTTCTCATATACGTATGTACTAATCCATATATGTATTTATATGTATATATATTTATATATTTATGTATAAAGGGTGTGACATAAATAGTGGTCCACCGTTAAGGATTCAATTTACCAGATAGTTAACAATTATATATAATAGTTTAAACCATTTTTATCGAAGAAGACATTTTTTTTTACGAATTTATAATTTTTTGTTACAAATTTGCCTGTATTTTCAACAATAACAATTATTTGTTCATTTTTATTTCCGTTTTATGCTGCTAAATAATAGAACAATCGTGAAAAATGGGTATGGCATTAATGAAATACAATCCATAAAAAAATAATAATTTTAAAAATTTTTTTCAAACCCTTGGATAAAAATGGTTGAAATTATATGTTATAATTAACTATCTGGTTTATCCAGTCCTTAACAGTGGACCACTATTCACGCCGCACCCTGTATATATGTATATATTTGTGGATTTTTATGTTTATATATATATATATTTAGGTGCGTCGCAGGTGCATTATAGAGACAGTTGGAGGCGTGGTTAATCTATTCGTTATAGAATGGACATTCGTTAGATCGAAGTTACGGAACCGTGAAAGAGACCTTTCGCAAAACCGCGAACTCTGCAGGTCCCCGATCATTGGGATTTGATCGAACGACCAGAGAGAGTACCGTGAGACAACACACATCCGAGAAAACGTACAACAAATCTTCTCACTTTTTTTTAATGCTACTCTGACTGGCTGGATGTTTATGACAGTTATATCAGTGGTTCTTATTGTTGACTCGATATTGATCCTCCTTATTGACGACTGACGTAGGGGCTAAATCATTCGAGGATTTGTTTTTTTATAGGGTTAAAAATATATTAATTGGGTCACATTTTATTGGTATTATTCTTGTTGCCTCGTTGTTCGGAGTTGCATGGTGAGTATGATTCTGATTCAGCAACGTATTTGCAACGAAAATTATTATTTTGCAATTTCTGATTTTTTTTACTCAACTCGCCACGAAAATCATTCAATAATTAATGAAGTCTCCATTAAAATTCGGAAATGTAAAAGTTGAAAGAAAGTATTTAAACAATTATTAAAAATGAGGAAATGAGAAAAAAATGAAATGAAACTTCGTTAAATTGCAACAATGCAAACTTTAAGACTTAAGGGACGTTAAGGGATTTCTTTTTTTTATATTACATACCTATTTTATTGTAAATAATATACTGGATAAATTATAATAATCATTGTATATAATATAGCATATGATAATGTTTTCCGTTCCTGAAATCGTATTGAAAATTCGTTAATACTTAATTAAGTCTCAATTAGAGATCTGAAAATCGATTCTCTACAAAAACGTATTTAATAAATTACTGAATATAAGTAAAACAAAAAAAAATAAAAAGATGAATTGCCTCGACTTGCAACTTGAGTTTTAAAAATTTGGTATACGTGCTTTATTACATATTAAATAAATCATAATGATTATTATAATTATTATATATAATTATATATTGTATATTATCTATTATTATTCACCAAATATATCTATTATATATACATGTTTATTATATTTTGTATTATTATTGTTATAGTGAAATAGGTATGGTCATTGGCAATTATGAAAATAATTGTAGAAACGCTATAATATTTTTTATTGAAGACTCCGTCAAAGTTTGACGATCGTCCATAAAGTTTGGTGATTTTGCTTGACCCATGGGGAACTAAAAAGTGCATCGATATGGCTCTATCTTCGAGGATGTTTTATGTGCTAATGAACGAATGAAAAAAACGTCCGATTTGATGAGGAAAGGTATGAAATGATACTCAGGACAGGTATAGACTGTTGGACCCCATATTATTGCAATAAAAGACTACGGAGTGGTACGGAGCAAGCAAACGTTAATGTCGGACGTCGACAATAAAGTATACCACGGTACGACGTTGAACGAGCGACTAAATACCAGTATTAAAGTTCCTTAACTTTTATGAATGATAAAGTTCGTTTTTGTCAAGATTCTCATAACGAAGCTTGAGATGCTCCCGGTGAGGACCCCGGACCTAATACCCAGCCTCATCTTCGTCTCTTGCTGCTTTTGCTGGAAATAATTTAACCCAAACGATTTACAGAGGCGGCATCCGCAATTCCCCTAACAGTACCGACAAAAGTCACCAAGATAAATCTTTTCTTTATTTTCATTCTCTTCTATCGGCTAACATTATTTGCCTTAACTGACCAGCGTGAGATTTGCATAATTGAAATACAATGAAAATAACTGCATTTCCATTAATTTTTTTTTGCTACTTTCGGAAATGAAGTTTTTTAAATAATTTTTTCGTTTTTGTAAAATTTTTATTTTTATTTTTGTGAATTGTAATTTGAATGTAAAATCGATGTTTCAATTTTACAAAAAATGAAACAAACATGACTCTTTAAAATCCTAACTTTGCGAAATTTACTTTTTCGAATTCGTTTTTGTAAAATCTAAAACATTCGTTTCCGTACAATTCCTATTTCGCAAAAAAAGGAAACCATTACATTTCCGTCCGACTAAAATCCTAATTATACAAAAACTAATTCCTGCAACATAAATTTCTCGAAATAAAAATAGTCCAAACCCACTATAATCCAAAACACGAATTCAACCTAACCAGCTGAACGCACTATCAATAATACAATAGAGTCCACGGCTTGAAATAACGTATCCCATAAATAAACAGATTGAAAAAATAAAAAACAACAAATAGAAAGAAAATTTAAACAAGTGCGCAAGTGCGAGATTACCGGTCGAGAAGACGTCGCAGTGATTTAACAGAATTGATAAGCGTCATAGATCTTGGCTCTTGACAGGACGATGAATCATGGTGGTTCACGGGTATTTGCTCGATGATTTTTTTACCCCGTCCCTAGATTACCAATCATAGTGAATATATCTCGACTTCGGTCAGTACTCGTTTCTTTCGTATATATACAGGGTGTGGCGAAAGCAGTGGTCCACCGTTGAGGATTCAATTTACCAGATAGATAACTACAGCGCACTATATGTTTAACCACTTTTATCAAAAATTTGTTTACTTTTTTGACGAATTTACAATCTCTTGTTCCAAATTTGACTGTATTTTCAACAATAACCATAATTATTTTTTATTTCTGTCCAATGCTGCTGAATAATAAAGGAATCGTGAAAAATGAATGCGGCGTAAATAAAATACAATTCATAAAAAACATTCATTTGTCATGAAATTTTTTTTTTGTTACCCTTGGATAAAATAGGGTTATCATGTAGAAGTGGGGCTCCAACTCAACTTCGGAGGGAGATTTTTGTTTTTCCATAAATTACTTTAATTAGCTACCACTACCGATATTTAGCCGGTGGAGGCTTACATTTTTAATCATTAAACCCAAACAAACTCAAAAAAACCCAAACAAACCTAAACAACCTTAATTATTTCCATAAGTTATAAGGTTGTTTGGGTTTGTTTGGGTATATTCTGAAAAGCGCATTTCATAATTCCCCCACTCTCCTCACCTTCAATTTAGGCATCCAAGTATACGAAAATTCCCCATTTTATTGCATCTTTCGCCAAACTTCAAAACTTCATAACTTATGGCAATAATTAAAAATGTCAGCCTCCGCCGGCTAAATATCACTAGTGGTGACTAATTAAAGTAATTTATGGCAAAACAAAAATCTTCTGCCAAAATTGAGTTGGAGCCCCACTTCTGCATAACTACCAAAAATAGTTAAAATAATAATATGTTATAGTTAACTATCTGGCATATCAAATCCTTAACTGTGGACCACTACTTACTACACACCCTGTGTATATATATATTCATATATGTGTGTGTATGAGTATATGTGCGTCGATTCCAGCGCGTACCCGTTTCTAAAAAAACGTTGGTAGGTGAGGAACGTAGCATGGGTGAGAATGGGGCAAAAAGGCGCAAAAGATAAGAGACCGCATGTGGCTGCACCCGATGGACTCTTACACGCCTACTCTCGATCTCGCGCGCGCCATCTTACGCAATAGTACATTATTCCGTATCCCAATGGCGAGTATACCACACGTGTACGTTTTGATGACTGCTAGGTGTTCGTTTCGCGATAATATCTCTTCAAAAGCGATATTCCGATTGCTCGATGTTGGTCGCGTGGGAAATTGACGCCAGCCACTCCGCAGACACGTCTTTTGAGAAATATTGAAAAAGGAAAAAACAACAATAAAGAAATGAACGCAAGAAGGTAAAAAAGACATCATGACCACGTTTAGAATTCTTTAACGTTCAAGCTTGGTCTGTTCAAAGAACCCCATAGGCCTATCCATGAGTCGAATTGTGTTGAAGGGTTGCTCCAATGATTCAAAAGCCTGAAGCAAATGGAGGTATTATTATTTCTATCTTTACGAGTTATTGATTGTAGGCAAAAAATCTCCGAGTTGATTCTGATTTTTATCTGTTGATTGAACAAGCTCCAACATCGTGATTTCCTTTATTAAGGTTCTTTGCTTTGGAGTCTTTGGTGATAACTGGTGATTTGTAATCCGAATGGAAAGATGAAATATCGTCAGTTCCTTCGTATTGTTGTTTTCCTGGTTTCTGGTACTTGGTGATACCTGATTATTTCTTATCCTAATGGAAAGAAGAGATATCGTAGCTTGATTCATTGTTGTTTTCTATTTTGTGGTACTTCATGATGAGTGATGATTTATAATATTATGGAGGAATGAAAAGAGGTTAAACTTCTGGAAATTCGACAGGCAGATTTTGAATGAATATCCATCCAACACCCAGGCTATCCACAACAGGATTGACATTTTCGAATTCGATCGACGAACGAATCCACTTTTATTATCCAAAAGAATAAAATTGGACTTGGGAACTCCTTGAGGGAGACAGGATCGGTATTTTCAACATTTCAGAAAATAATGTGAAAAACAACGAAGCCGAACGTTCCAACGGTCACATTGAAGTAGTACTGGCGGATTGATTAGTCAACGGTATATCTATAATTTTTCAAGTCTGAAAATATAAAAAATAGTTGATTTGAGCATAATAATATTCATCATAAAAAAATAATAGTTTGCTAAGTATTAGTCATAAAGTTGTTTAATGATTATTATTAAAAGTGAAGTACTAAAATAGCAATCAGCTTGACTGAAGTCGTCTTACCAACCGCCATTTCATAAACGCTGTTCTCGAAAACAATAACGAACGTCGTTCGTTTAATGCAAGTGTATTGTGTCTAATGGCTGTGTGTCGACCAGCAAACCCAAAAATTGATCGCTTTGATCGATAATATCTGCTTTATAAGTCCGGTAGCCTAGATTTTTTATGAAACCTATGTAATCGCGACAGCTTTTTTTGGCCATTTCCGCATTTTCCATTGTTCGTATCTAATCGCAAACTATTAATATTTCCGTTCCAAAGATCGATCTGCACGTATTTCCCAAATCTTGTGGGTTAGATGCATTGATTAAAGAATTAATTACTGTCGTATTTTCTCGGTAAGATATGCTGAATTTTCCCGGACGTCATTGTGAACTCCTATATTACAGTACACAAAACAATCAATTTTATTTCGAATGAGGAAGTTCATGCACATACTACCTCAAAAGAAGGAGGAAAGTCAAAGCAACAAAAAAAGAACAAAAAAGAACTGAAGGATCGCGTAACTTGAGTTGACCTCGGTAAGTATCAAGACAAAATGGCGGAGTCGTTGCCAGTGGCTTGTTAATTGCGGTTTAGTGTTCCTCGCGGTCGTAATTAGGTGCACTTGAACACCTGGGCAAGAAGGCTGGTCTTCGGGGTCTCGCGAAGAGTCTCGAGGACCCTCCGCCCTCTTTCAGGTCAGTCCAATTCTCGCTCTTTCAGCCTCAGACCTCTCTATTTCTTCGTCCTGTCTTTTTCTCCGTCGGGAACTGACTTCGTGGTCTCGCGGACGATAATTACCACTTTGGCATCGACCGTCATACGTTTCGCGTCGTTTTCTTCCCCTCATCCGTTATTTTCATCTCTTCTCCTGACCTCTCCTACAGAACTTGAGTTTTTTCCATCTTCTCGCTTCATCGGCGCATGCGTGTCCATTTAGCGAACTCCGGACGTTGTTTTGCCACCTCGTCATCACGTCATAGAGACAGGGAAAAGAGTGCGGGCGGAGGGTTACTCGAGGGGACTGGGATGAAACGAAGTAACTGCGGGAGAGCAAAAATGGGTTGAAGGTAAGAGATTGATGAAGTAACGTTGAACCTTGACTCATTATACACAAATTAAAACAAATCTAATTGGATTGAAACAAACCCAAACAAACCCAAACGTAGCCAAGTAATCCTAATCAAACCCAAACACACTTAATAAAACCAAAACTGCTCTAGTCCAACCCAAACTGCCTTGAGCAAACCAAAACAAACCCAAACGAACCTAAACAAATTCATGTGCGCCTAGTCAAACCCAAACAAAAAAACCAACCGCAAATAAATATACTCAAACCCGAACAGACGTAATCTAACCCAAACAAACACAAACCTTTTTCCTCCAGAATTCCAGGTCTTTTCCATCTTCTTGCTTCATGTTCATTCAGCGAACTACGATCTTTTTTTTTGCCACCTCGTCATCACGTCATCGGAACGAGGGGGAGAGGGCGAAAGTTGAGAGAAGGAAAAGGGGGGAGGTGGAATTGAGTAACTGCGGGAGAGCAAAAAAGGGTTGAAGGTAAGAGATTGATGAAGTAACGTTGAACCTCGGAAAAGGACTCATTATACAAGACGAGATGAAATAAAATATTGATCTTGGGTCAAAGGTGGTTCGCGGTTGTATTTTCGTGAATCCTTAACGAACCATCTCTCGTGCGAATTTCATGAATATTCATAATATTCCGCCTCGTTACTCTCAATTATATTTCTTACGTTTGGCAAGCATTCGCTTCGACAGTGTTCATTGGGAAAATCAACTGTTCGATGTTCTCGAAAACCTGCAAAGAGGGAGGTTATTTTTATGCATTTTTTTGAGTTTTTATTAGGTTCGTTAACTAATGATTAATTAAATGATAAATGCGGAATTATAATTATAATTGATTAATTATTATTGAGTAATTAATTATAATCACTATTTATCAATTAATTATTTGACAATTAAACGGTTTTATTGAAATGAATGAAATGATTTAATCAATAGAAACAGAATTCATCATTAACGTCATTATTGATTATTTCATGATTTTTATTTATTTTTTGTTTTCGTGAATTCTTTTAAGAATAAATTAAGAACTATAGTTATTATGTATTGTTTTTTTGTTGATTTACTAATTATGATGACGAATTATCAATTAATGATTTTATTACGAAATGGTTTTATTGAAATTACTTAAACGATTTGATTAATTGAAACAGGAAACATCATCGTCGTTATTATTGTTTATTATTGATTTATTAATCATAGTGGCTACTTAATTAATCATTTTTTTACGAAAAGTTTTATCGATTGATTAAATTAATCAATATGAATAAAAACCGCACAGTTTTATTTATTAATTTCTTCGTTGAATCAATTTCAATTAATTCATCGATAATTAATTAGTAATGTTGTCATCATCGTTATTGCAGCGATCGTTATTAAAAAAAGTGCTGAACGATAACTGATTTTTCACTAACCGATTAAATCATTGTTTTATCGCAGGCCTGTTCAGCAATGATTGGGCTGATCCATTATTCACGTGTCAAAGTCTTCCTCCACGTTTTCGTTATTTTTTTCTGTTACAACTTTTGTGGCCGTTAGCCTCGGATTCATTGTTTGTTCAAGTATTTAGCTGGTTCATGTCCACCAAATCGCTCGCGAAGAAGGGCCACCGTCGTTGTTTTTTTTTTGGATCCTGGTTCTCCTGCCGCGCCATAGTAATTAACACTTCGACGAACGTTAATGCGGCCCGCTGCTCCTGGGCTTTGCCATGCAGATGTCTCATTCATATGATCCTGTCCGCATTATACGTGTGAGTTCGTAGTCCCTCTCTTTTTATTTAAACGTTTATAAGGCGAAGAATTACCTTTGTCGACCTTTTGTACTTCGAGGGCGTTTTTTAGTCAGCTATAAGTTTTAGGTTATGTGTAATCCCCGATGGTCTTGAAATCATTTTTAGAAAAACGTATTTACGTGTATAAAGATTGTTATTTTTGGCATTTTTATTTTTCCAACGCAAAAAAATGCACTCGAACCCAAACAAACCTAATCGAATCCAAATAAATAAAAAAATTTAATTCAAGCCAAACAAAGCCAATCGGTTACAAAACAACCCAAAACACTGGAAACTAACATGAGCACAAAGAAAATGGAATCCAATCCAAACATACCCAAAAAACGGACTCCAACGAAAAAAAATCCAAAATACTTCATAGTAAACAAACCCCAGCGAACTGGACCGAACCCAAATACAAGGAAAAAAAAGACAACGAACCTAAAGAGATGCAAAAAAAACCCAAACACACGCAACGAACCCAAACGAATCCAGATAATTTTAAAAAACACGAAGAAATATTCAAAAGGATCCAAACCCAAACAAATCCGAACCCAAACAAACCTGAACACACGCAAAAAAACCTAGCGAAAACGAATAAACCCAGACACGCTCAAAAACGCAAATACAAACTAAACGAACGAAACATTTTTGGCAAAAAAAGAATTACGATAAATTTCGAAAATAATCGGAAGTGCCTAACTTTCCTCATAAATATATCCGATTTCGTGGTCCTATGCCACTTGGTCACACGACAAAATAACACGCGATAAAATATCATACGACAAAACATCACGACGATAAAATATTCCCAGGAAGCCCAGAAACAAACGAACATACAAAAACACACAAATAAACATACGCAAAAAACACAAACAATGATGTTTTGTCGTGCGATATTTTGTCGTGTGATATTTTGTCGATGATGATACTCTGTCGTGTGATATTATGTCATGCTACCGACAAAACATAATTGTTTGTGTTTCTTTGCGTGTGTTTCTGTGTTTCTTTGTGTGTATTTGTATGTTTGGGTTTATTTGTTTTTGGGCTCTCTGGGGATATTTTATCGACTTGTTGTTTGGTGGTGAGATATTTTGTCGGTGTTATTTTGTCGTCGATGAAGTGACATGGAACCATTTGAGTATTGGTCATTCTCAAATTTTCGGGCGCTTCGAAAGCCAAAGAGGAAAGGAATGGTCCCGTCCCACTGTCGCTTTTTTTCCGGCGCTCAAGCGACACTTCGTTTGCGTTGTCCACCCCGATAATTGCCACGAGCGCTAAACGAATCTGTTTGTCCACTGCGGATAAGCAAACGCGCGATTCTCGTCTTCGGTCGATAGTTTTTTTCTTTCATCATTGCGTTACGGGAACAAACAGATATTACCGTAAAATATTCGTTTTATCCGCGACTACTTCCCTAACCGTATGATCACTCTGAACTGCTAATTGTTTTTCGTCGTTTCAACGATAGGTGATAGATGATAGGAATGGTAGAAATCAATGTTTTGAAAAATAATGTTTTTATTGTTTTCGGTTGACAAGTAAGATTGAATTAATTTCATTGGTTCTATTGGTCGGAATTGAATTATTGTAATAATACTGTATTGATATTGCGATAAATAAGATAAAATTGATTCAATTGAATCAATTGATCTGAATGGAATTGATTTAATGATAATGAATTGGTATTTTGATAAATAATATGTAATAGATATTAATTAATGAATATTATTAAGTCGATTCAATTGATTTTAATTTAATTAATTTAATAATACTGAATTGATATTTTCAGAATTAATATTGAATTAATTTTAATTTATAAATAATAGTAAGTAATTTATTCATTCCAGGTATAGCCCTTCGGGGTGTTTACACAGACAAAATCCCCCCTACATATTTTTACCCCTTACAATATTTCCTTATATATATCTTATATACTAGTTCTGTTTGCTACGCCCTAACCGTTCGCATTGCTTCTCTCACCTCCAATCTTACTGATTAGTTTCTCAAACTGTTCCATGTACCTAGATAGTTCCGCTTCTGGTTCTTTTTTAGGGCCGTTTGTATCTTCCTATCAATTATATCACTTTTATTCTCTTATAATCATCTTTCCACCTCCTCCACTATACCGTTTTGCAATTTTTCCTTTGCTTTCCCGCACACATATAGGTGTACTACGATTTCTACTTCTTCATTACAAATTCTGCAGCTTTGATTCTTATACCCCTTATTCCCTTCTTTCCCTATATTACCACTTCTGAACCGTGCCCAATTTTCTTTTGTTTTATCCATTGTATTTACATCCTCCCAGTATCTCTCCACTTCGATTGTATTTTTCCCGTTCTGATATTGCGGGCAGAACGTCGATGCCTCGATTTTGCTCCAGTCCAGTTGAACCTCCCGGTTCGTTTTTGTTTTTCCTCTCATTTCGATTCTTTTCATTTCCCTTATATCGTCGTTTGCTATAGCTCTCCATAAGCCTCCCTCTCTTACGTCTTCCAACGCCTCTTTTACTTTTTTCCCCATTATTACAGATTTCCATTTAATATTTCTTTCACTTCTTCTTTCGAACATTTTTTCGGCCACCTCTCCTCCGACCTTATCATAATTTCTATCAAATAGTTTGCTGCTCTCTTCCAGGTTCCTATCGTTATCCTTCTAATTAATAAATGATATTACATTTCTCCATTTTGTCTTAATTGAATTGATTTAATATTACTTATTTGACATTTTGATAAATGACATTTAATTTATTTCAATTAATAAACAACATTAAACATAAAAATCGATTAGTAGATAAGAATCCCCCTACATACGAGAAATAGGATTCGCTGACGTATCGCGTGTCAATGAAGTGTGTACGGGAGTTCGTTAGTGAAAATGCACACCTGGGCCCTGATAACGGTTCGAAATAATCCGCTATTGTTTATTGTACAACAGAAAACAAATAATTTCCAGGCTACCGGGGAATGCTTTTCTGGTTCGCGTTAACCCAAACAAACCCAAACAAAAATGACCCGAGTGTGTAAAGTCAATTTTGTTTCGCGGCACGATATAATTATTGTGCATTAACGCCCGGTGCACACGTATCTTTTCGGGCTGATGCGGATATCAGACACGCGAGCCGGGGTATCGCTCAAATTCTGGGGATGTTACTTTTGTTTAGGCCGGAGCCTCGGTTGACTCTGGCAGGTTGAAACCGTGTGAGAGAAGTCAGCTGTCCGCCATGATAGTAGTATTCCATTTTACCTCTTCCTGCAATTACCGCCATTTTACCTCGCCCTACAATTATATATATGTATATACAGGGTGTGGCTTAAATAGTGGTCCACCGTTCAGGATTCAATTTACCAAATAGTTAACTATAGCTATTTTAACTATAATTATATTTATTTATTTATATATTAACACTGTAACTATAATTATTTTAAGAATCTTCATCCAATCTTTTTTGTATGTTATTTTACGAATTCATAATCTTTCATTACAACGGAATTTTTACATGTTTGACCCACTTCATGAAAGATTGCGTACAAAAACCAAATGTGTTTTAAATTAACCAATTCAATCCTAATGTATATATTGGCCGTCAGAGACGAAATCGTAATTGATTTTGATCAAGCAGAATAAAAATGTTACATGAGAATAACTGTCCATTTCCTCCCTTTTTTAAAAAGATGGATATTAAAAACATCGTTAAATAAATGTAGCTAATCCCACTAATATTATAAAGGCGAAAGCTTGTTCGTGTGTATGTTTGTTTGTATGTTACTTCTTCACGCTCCAACGGCTGGATCAATTTTGATGAAATTTGGTATGGAGATAGCTGACACCCTAGATTAACACATAGGCTACTTTTTATCCTGAAAAAATGGGGTGTTCCCATGGGATGAGCAAAAAGTTGAAATACATTTGCTACTCTTTCAAACTCAAACAGCTTAACCGATTTTTATAAAATTTGGTGTAGAAGTATCTGATACCATGGATTAATACATAGGTTATTTATTATCTTGAAAAACATGGTGTTTCCGTGAGACGAGCAAGGAATTGTAATATATTTGTTTCTTATTTTAATTTTAGTACCGGTAGGCTCGATAGATGGCGTTGGCTTCGAATTAGATCTCGATATGGTTTTGTTACCGGCAAATGTAGGGGAGACCGGGTATGGTTGTCTCACGGGTTGGTTGCTCAGTGGCCATAAAGAGAAACGAATGAGTGAATGATTACATTGTATTGCGTCGTAGGAGCGGGATAGCGGGCGTCTACAAATATCGTCTTCATAGATGTGTGTTTTAGCTACATTTTTTGTTGTTTATATTTTCAGTTAATTAATACAACAAACCGCGGGTAACACCGCGAGGCGCAGCTAGTATAATAATAAAATATAGTCAAATAATCGATTGTCTAATCATCAAAACCATACTCTTGATGTTTTAACTTTCGATGGTGAAGCAAAAATAATACACTTTTTAATTATTTGTCCCTCGATTCTGAGGAGACCTACAAGAATGCGACCCATAACATTGAGTAACAGGGACATTCATATACGTAATAAGCCCTATTTCATTTGAATACACCCGTGGGTCAAATACCCGAACAAAATTCCCAATTATCTTTGGCTGTATTTTCAACAGTAACCATTATTTTTTGAATTTTTATTCCTGTTCAATGCTGCTTAATAATAGAGCAATCGTGAATATTAGGCGTGGCGCTACTAAAATACAATCCATAGAAAACAATCATTTTTCCTGATTTTTTTTGGAACCCCTTGTTTAAAAATAGTTAATATTATACTATTGTATAATGTATTATAATCATAAAAGTATAGTATAATAATTATAATAAGTATACCAATAATAATAAGGATAATAACTTATAATAAATATATAAACATATTATAAAATAATAATATGTTAACTCTCTGGTATATCGAATCCCTAACGGTGGACCACTATCTACGCCACACCCTGTATGTGTATAAATGTGCATCAGAAGCTCAATGCACGTGAGTAGAAAGATCGAAAGAAGCGCATCGTTGCACGACTTATCCATCTTAGGTGTTCTTATCGATAACAATTAAACTCACATTCTTGAAATCCACCATGTTTTTCCTCGTACACGTTATGCCAAGTATAATTATGTTCTCGATTTACTACCAGCTGATATGGTAGAAACTTTCTATTTCGTTTTTTTTTGCAAGCTGGAATTAAGCTGGTAGGGTTAGAATGAGGAGCTTACATGACAACTGTCATTTTTTAATTTTCTAAGATTTTTCGTTCTACTGGCAACAGTTCTTAAAACGTGGTCGATAACACAGTGTTGAATAATGGATTCCACAGAAGTGAGGCTGCCAAATTTTGCAATGATTATGTATTCATTCGACGTAATTTATGGAGGTATTTTTTGTAATAAATAAATTAATAAATTGTAATGAAATTTAAAAAAAAATAGAAATTGATAAAGAATACCAATGTGAACCAAAAATTTTAATAAACTAAAATCTAATTATAATTAAAAATAGAAAACCTAATTATACATTTTTTATATAAAACTTGATAAGGAAATCCAATGTGAAATAAAAATTTTAACAAACTAAAATTTAGTTGAAATTAAAGAATCAAAATCTAATAAATTGAAAATCTGATTAAACATTTTTTTTTAATAATAATTAATAAATAAAGTACAATCAAATTTTCGTGGCAACGAATTCTTTCCTGCCTCTTTTTCAAACAGCTTGTATGTCAGCAGCATGGTTTTTTTTCCGTATAAACGATGATCTCCACTAAAGTAAAATTTAATTGCAGTAATTACATGAATATATATATTTTTTTTTCGCAAGACGTCCGGCGAGAAATCGATATGCATTTGGAAAAAGATGGCCCTCAGTTACGGACATACGTCGATTATGAGCTACCGCGTGATCGTCGCGACGGTGAAAGCGGTCGCCAATAAGTGCATCGTAAAATGCACTCGCGTATAACCGAACGGTCCAGTGCTTCATGAGAAAACAGAAAAATAAAAATAAAAAAAAAAGAAACGAACGAAGAAGAAAAATGAAGAAAAGAAATAATGCAAATCTCGGGATTTATAGCACGGAAACCGGAGCTCGCCATGAACGTTGGATGTCACGACGATGAGACCGCGGTGACTCATGATAATAAAAATAACATAATAATGGTGATAATCAGTGGGAAAGGTGCAGTTAGGCATACGTTAAAAGTTGAAGATTTTCTTCGCGTACTCATTACGATCCTTTATTGCATGCCCACGAACCGTTACACCGGATAATATTAAAATTCATTTGATTATTTCTCTTTCTTTTTTTTGACATTTGACTTTTTCTTTTCTCATTCGATATACGGTTCTTTGCCAAATTAAAAATAACGAGGCTGACCCTGGGACCAGCCTAGCCACGAAAATGACACTTCAGTGAAATCGATACGCTACCTTCTTATAAAATTAAAAAAAATTTTCTCGTCCCGGTCAAATGATTTAGGTTTAATTTTTTTTATGCCATTTCTTATTTATTTGGGGTATTCAATTTAATTCAGTTTTATCGTTTAATAAATTATTACTTTACCCAATAAATATTTATTGTTTGCAAACAATTCATACGATGTTATATTTATATACATTTATCAATTTTTATCAATGTTTATGTCGAATTTCTTTTATATAAAAATATCGGATATGAGAAAATAGGGTTTAGGCCCTTTTATCAGATGCCCAATTATTTTATTGACAACCTTTTTGAAGACTGCAATTCCTGTTGATTTTTTTGTGAAATGCCATATAACTCAAAATATTCACTCATTTTATCTACAATAATTATTAGAATCTTCAATATCATACGTGGATCATAAAATCCACGGATCGTAAAAATTAAAAGTGTTGGGCCTTTAAATTTTTTCCCAAACTCAAACTAAAGTATACATTCATGCTAAATAGATAAATAAGTTATAAATGAACGCATGAATGAATGAATGAAGGAATAAATAAATAAATTAATAACAAAAGAATTTTTTTTCATATTGGAAGCCACGTTTTTATAAATTCCAAGTTTTCATGGAGCCTAATAATTGTAATTGCACCCCTTCCCTTCTCTTCTAATGTAATTCAGTAAAATTAATTAATCATTTTTTTACGACCGAACACACAAAAAACAATCACCTTTAACATTTAATCGAAGTATCATGACTGAAGTGTTGTAATCATCATAAACGTTTCACGATAAAAAAAAAGCTTGGACAGATTATGCACCGAGGGTTCAAGAAAAATAATTCACGCGTGCATAGAACGAGAAATAAAAAATTATGATTACAATGTGGATGACGCGGTGGCGAGAAACTTTCGTGTGTGGGAGGACTCGTGGAGATTGCGAACCTGTCATTCGTTGTGCTCTCGAGCCACACGAGGCGTGAAACTCGAGTCACGGCTCCCCCATATGAATCCCATGCCCGCAAGAACCGTCACGTTTCTTTTTTTTCTCTTTTTTTCTTCTTGTCATTGTTGGAACAAAGCGCTTGTACGGAAACGTCATTTACCCACTCGCCTTCTATGCTCTTTAATAATTCCCCTTTAATCGCTCTGAAAATTGATACTTTGGTCCGTTAAAAAAAATTCAAGTCAGGAAAATTGAGCGTCAGGATTGTTGACTTTGCAGGGCGAATTCAATTTTTACGAGCTCATGATTCAATTCAACTCTACTTTTTTCAGAAATGTTATTTATTTACTGAAATATTCTTCATTTATGAACATTTTTATTTTTTAATTGAAGCTCCATTGTTCGATGAAATGTTATTTATTTACTGAAAACTCAATTTTTTCATTTATAAATTTAACCAAAAATGACAAGCTTAATAGAGAATTAAAAGATGAGGAAATCAAATACAATACCATGAAAAAAAATTGATAATAATTTTAAGAAAAAATTAGGCAAATTTCGATTGTATAAATAAATAATTAAAATTTATGAGGACATTGAGAATTGAATGGGCTTTAATGTTCTCGCTCTATACACGATAAGTCAACAGAGAAATCAATCAATAAATCAAGCAATCGATGAAGAAATAAGTAAAGAAGCGAATGAAAAAATTAATAAGTCAATCATACCATTAATCAATCAAGAAATGAATAAATAGATTGAATAATTAATAAATAAAGCAATTCATTAATAAATTAATAAATTAATATATGAATAAACAAATAAACTTCTTTAATACAGGAGGGCTAGTTTTCATAAATTCGTTGCTCTAATAGTCTTTTTTTAATAATTAATAAAAATGCACGACTGAATAAACAATTTCCCTACACGAAATCGGTAAAACAATATTAAACGAGTTTCTCAATTCATGCTCTAGCTCAATTAATTATTTAATGTTCGTTAAACCGACGTTCGTTCGACCAAACATTAAAAGTCATTAATTTTTAATTAACACGTAAAAACAAACTGTCAAAACTGAGAAAAACTCAAATGACAAATGTTTAAGAAATTACTTCGATATAATTAGATCGCAAAGGCGATGGAACATGAAAATCTTAATTAAAACACGCGATCAACGTGTTAAAGTTGTCGTCGAGTACCTCGCACGTTTCCCTGTCCCCTCTCAGAGTGTTTCAACGGGTTGCTTCTCTCCGAACGTGCGTAGTATTTAAATTAATTGCCTGTCGACGCCTGTGCAATCGCGAGGTACCCGTGTCTCGGGTTTGCTCTCGCTCGAAGGCGAGGACTCGATGCACGTTTCATGCTTCCACCCTGCATGCATCATATACCGTTTTTTTTTATTTAAATTTTTTTAAATACTTTTATTTATTCGATTTCCTCTTTTGTACAAGTGCGAGTAATAGATGTGCAAATAAATATATGACCATGTTGCACTATGGAAAATGGAAGAGTCCGCGTGGTAAAGCTGCCTACAGAAACGGAGAATCCGCTTTAAGAATGCCGCTCGCCACGTTTGATATGTTAATTTTATTTTATTGGATGAGAAATAGGGAGAAATATCGATACCGTAATTTTTCCACCCTCGCCGATACTGATTTTGTAAAAAAGGAATACTTAGATATTTATGTAAGTTTTTATATAGGTATAATTATACTCAATTATTTATATTATTTTTATATATAAATACAGTTAATTATTCATACTTTTGGTACATATTGTTACATTGAATTATTAATTTTCTTTTTTACATTCAATTCAGTACACTCTTTGAATTAAAAAACAATATTGCATTTTCTTTGCAATTGAATTATTAATTCTTTTTCAGATAATTTCTTATACACTTTTTTCGTCGTCACTTGTTCTAAAAGAATACCAATATGCCGGCTTCAAAAATCGATTCTATTTTATGATTATCCTGCATGAACTATTTGCGTAATTGTTCATCTATAAATAGAGATACGTTTTGAATAAAAGAACAAAATTTATTGAATTCTGAAATTATTAAATTTGAATTCATTTCAATTTATAAAAAATGTATTTTTCAGGTGAGTCTCGAACAGAAATTTCAAAAAATCGATTTTTTTTGTATTTTCATGTAGAAATTGTTTATTTAGTTATTTATTTATTCATATATAATTACATATAAGTATAGTTCAGTAACGTGGAATATGCACGCGATTCCAAATATAATTGTGATCTTCCTGATCGAAATTATATTTTTTTTTCCAACAGAATTAAGTATTACCGATGGTTCGTTTCGATATATTCGTCTGCAATTTGTCCAGCGTGGCTTCGATCTCAAACAAATTTAGAGTTTCCTGAAGTTTATAATTGGGGCAATTTTTTTTATATTTTTGCAATATATATATACAGGGTGGCCGGTTAATTGACGTCATAAAAAAAATTTAGATTCGGCATGTCGTGGGTAATCCGAAACACCCCCATGTATGTTATGCAATTTTGTATAGTTTAGGAGTTATGATTTTTTTTCGATTTTTTGAGGAATTTCGACATGACTAGTTCTAAAAAATTCTAAAAGGAAAACAAGAGACTTTTCAGTTTTTTTTGTTGTAACTAAGTTCTTGTGAGTTGCACTTTTATGCATAAAATAATCAGCTTCGTTACTTTGATGAAAGTTATGAAAATGTTGGTCTGAAGTTAAAAATTTACGTTCCGTGAATTATGACTTAAATTTTCAACTGTAAATGAAAATTCCAAACTGGTGACATAATGATTTCTTAGTTAGTCGCAGAAACGCGCCAGACTCTCAGCTTTCATAATAATACAAAAAAGTGGTACTTAATGAGGGAAAATTTGCGAAAATCAGTCTTCAAAGACATTCTTCAAGGATTTCCTTTTCTTTTAGAATTTTTTAGAATACATTTCGACATGACCAGTTCTAAAAAATTCTAAAAGACAAAGCGAGAAACTTTTCAGAGTCTTTTTTTGTACCTAAATTCTTATGAGTTGCATTTTTATGCATAAAATAATCAGCTTCGTAACTTTGATGAAAGTTATGGAAATGTTGGTCTAAAGTAAAAAAATTTCGTTCCTTGAATTATGACCTAAATTTTCAACTTTTTACTTACAACTTTCCTTATCCAACCAACTTGATAGATTTCCAGCATTCTCTAATCATGAATTAGCCTTCGGAATGTTTTTTATTTTTTAGAAAGTCGCATAATTTTAAGGATTTTCCACCTTGCTGTCGTAGATGACTGATTTTAACAAATTTTCCCCCATTAAGTACCACTTTTCTTGCATTATTATGAAAGCTGAGAGACTGACGCATTTCTGAGACTAAATAAGAAATCATTATGTCACCAGTTTAGATTTTTAATTTACAGTTTAAAATTTAAGTCATAATTCACGGAACGTAAATTTTTAACTTCAGACCAACTTTTAGAATTTTTTAGAACTGGTCATGTCAAAATTGCTCAAAAAATCGAAAAAAAATCATAACTCCTAAACTATAAAAAATTGCATAACATACATGGAGGTGTTTCGGATTCCCCACGACATGCCGGATCTAAATTTTTTTTTATGACGTCAATTAATCGGCCACCCTGTATATATACTACCGTTCAAAAGTTTGGATACACCAGTCGATATTTTTTCCCGCACTTAAAGTTTGATAACTCCGCCAAAAAAAAAGATATTCTAAAATCCAAAGCGGCGTTTTAAAGAAGATATATCACGCTTCAGTTTACTGTATTTAAATGTTTTTTTTTTTCAATTTTTTTTCTACCCGGTATGGACTTTAGTACGTGGCCGTTTTTAGTCCTTTTTTCGACCGTCGCGAATCCGGCGCCGATTCTAAGAATTTTTTTTTTGTTTTTTTTTACTCAGAAAAACTTGAAAGGGAACATAGAAGCTCAATATTGCTCTTTTTAAACATTTTTTTGCGATTTTCTTTTGGGGAGTTATTTCATTTTTTGCTAAAAACGACAAATTTTGCAAAATTCAAAATAACTGAAGAACATTAGGTTTTAAGAGAAATTATTAGTGATACAAAAAACTGCGTATTTTCATAATAAATCGCCTGGAATTTTTTCAGATTTTTTCTCTAAAATTTTTTTTAAGTACTGTTTTCGAAATTTACGAGACAAATTTTTTTCTTTCAGGTCGATAAAATGTTTTAAGGTAATCTAAGATAGGTAGGTTTAAGGTAATGTTTTAATGTTTCAAGTGCCTTAAAACATGTTATAGGCTGGAAAAAAAAATTTAACTCGTAAATTTCGAAAAAAAATAATATCAGAGAGAAATTCTGAAAAAATTCCAGGCGATTTACTCTGAAAATACGCAGTTTTTCATATCCCTAACAATTTCTCTTAAAACCTATCGTTCATGGGTTATTTTGAATTTTGCAAAATTTGTCGTTTTTAGCAAAAAATTAAATAACTCCCCAAAAAAAATCGCAAGAATTTTTTTAAACGAGTATATGGAGCTTCTGTATACTCTTCGAAGTTTTTCTGAGTGGAA
Source organism: Ophioninae sp. B BG-2022a (assembly GCA_030522765.1). Classification (NCBI taxonomy): domain Eukaryota; kingdom Metazoa; phylum Arthropoda; class Insecta; order Hymenoptera; family Ichneumonidae; species Ophioninae sp. B BG-2022a. The sequence goes on from JAPYZJ010000516.1 coordinate 21,931, forward strand.
AAAGAAATTTTTCTTAGAATCGGCGCCGGATTCGCGATGGTCGAAAAAAGGCCTAAAACCGGCCACGTACCAAAGTCCGTACCGGGTAGGAAAAAAATTGAAAAAATATTTAAATATAGTAAACTGAAGCCTGATATATCTTATTTAAAACGCCGCTTTGGATTTCCGAATATCTTTTTTTTTGGGAGAGTTATCAAACTTTAAGACCGGGAAAAAATATCGACTGGTGTGTCCAAACTTTTGAACGGTAGTGTATATATATATATATATATAACTTTCATAATCATATATATACGCATATGTCCGTATTTACATGAGAAAAAAATTAAAATGTTGACAAATATGGTTAATCGGATGCATATGAAAAATTAATTAATTACGGCATGTATTACCGATCGGGCAATTAATTCGTTGACATACTTACGGTGTCTCCCATCAGCAGCAGTAAGTACATCCATAATTCTTTACCGTTTATCGTTACACTTTTCTCGTACTTCCTACTTTCCTTACCCACTTAGGTACATATAAATAATTCAAAAAGACGACGATTATTTAAAAACAAAAATGAATATTCCAATAAAATTGAAAAAGTTAATCATTCCAAAAACTTTAATACTTAAATATTTCAATAAAATATTATAAACAATATTAAATGAAATATTAATTACTACAATTAATATTGTAATTACGAACCGACGCTGGTGGTTGGGCGGGCGGTGTGCGGCTCGGGCGATCACTGATGTTAAGCAGCATCAAAAGAGGCTGATACTTGGTGCGGTGGCCGTTTAGCTGTGCTCTGGCTGGCGCATCGACCAGTGAGCGGGAGGCCGTTTTTTCTGAATCATTTATGTAGATACATCTATACAAAGTGTGTACACCGAAGGATCAGGCAAATACAGGACCGTCTATACCGGCACGGGTTTTCCACAGTTTCCTCGTGCCCTCGGCAAATGCGGTATAGTGTAGCTAAGTCGGCTGTGGAGGCACTATAGGTAGGTTAGCTTAGCGAAGTGCGGGTAGGAAGTAACAGAAAAAAATGAACCAATGGAAGGCTAGCAAGGAAAAGTGGAAATATTGAAAAATTGGCAATATCAGAAAAATTGGAACTCGAGGAGAAAAAAAGAAAAAGGAGATATGTAAAAATCCACAAGGGTATACATGGAAATAAAAGGAATAGGAACCCCCCTCCCATTAATATTGTAATTACGTAAACAATAATTATATTAATTAAAAAATTGCTAGTGTAAGTAATTAAATAAAATATAATAATATATCAATATTTATATACACGGGCTATGTAGAAATGGCTAATATCAGCTGTTACCCCTTAGTTACATCTTACTCTTTCTCCGTTCTTCAACATAATGCCATGATAGGGGTAAATCGTCTTTGGTACATGGGTATGTTCCCAAGTGGGTACAGGAGAAGCAGAAAGATCATCATCGAGTACAAGAAGCGAACGGTCGTTCTGCAAATTGAATTCTCGATGGCGCGAGACGACGACGATGTTGAGGAACAGAGATAAAGACAGGTGGAGAGATGAAGATGGAAAGATCGCGATATAAAGTGAAGAGAAAGACAATCGAGTGCGATTCTCCTTCAACGCGGATTTCGGAAAATGATCCAGGTGTATCAGCACTGCAAAGTGCGTAAACTTCTTTCCCTTACTATACATACATACTTCAAGTGATGTCTTACGCTTGTTAATGCAAAACATAATAACCACCAATGAAATGGTCACAAAATGTCTTTCATGCGATTTTAAGGGGTTAATCCTTTAAGGGGTAAGGATTAAGGGAAGTCATTAGATAAGAATAATTATTGAAATTACATTTAAACAACTACTGGAAAATCGAGTTAAATCATTATTTATATACTAACGAGATGTACACAATTTATACATATACATTTATATGTGAGAGATGTACACATTTATACATAATTATATACTAACGAGATGTACACAAATCTATCTATCATCAATAAAAAGAGTACGGGAATTTTTTTAATGTTTCGAACCATAAAGTATGAAAAACATTTAATCTTTGTTATATTCGTGAAAGTGTAAAAAAAACTTTTGTTTCTGAAAATATAAAAAAAACTTTAGTCTTTTAAAATAAGAAACGCCTGAGCAAGGATTCGGCCACCTTAAATCATGAGACTGAGGTTTGCCCGTAGGAATGCAACGAAAATAATTCTCCTCCAATTTCCGGCTTTTACTTTTTCAAAATTCGTTGATTCAAACTTCTTAATATTTTGTTGAGTCTCGTTTATAAATCTGTAATTCGAATCACCAAAAAAAGCTAAAAAAATTATTAAAAACGAGTTACAAATAAACAGAAAAAAAAACTAAAATAAACGATCCACACTTCAAACTCGTTTTAAATCGAGAATCATAAAAGCGGTGTTTCATCCAATATCCTAATTCGTAAGAAAAAGAGAAGTTAATTTAGCCACAGGCCCTGTAGTGGCTCAATCTGTTACTGGATTGATCGGAGCCCGAACGATGTCCCCGGTAATTCCTAAGCACCATAGAGCGTCCTACCCTAACCTCCTACCGCGATCCAGCGAGAGAGCTCGGTCGATCGTAAAAAAGGAATTTTATCGGGCGTTACGAGACACGCGATCGCGCGGATGGACGCGACCGCGTCGTCGTTTAATACCAATTACCCGTGGAGACTCCGCGCATCCGCGTTTGCCACGCACAGACCTTACCATCCCAACCGCCATCATCCTTACCAGCCTTCTTTTATACATCATCTATACCCAACCCGATGCACTCGATTCTCCACCGCTATGGTCATCTAAACTCCGACGAAACGCGAATATCCGATCCCCCGATTTATTATGACGACGCCGAGACGCCGAACTCAATTTTCAATTGCGATCATGACGAACACGATGAGAGACATTATTATTATTATTGTTATTATTATTATTATTATTTTTTATTACTATTCTCATTACTATTATTATAGTTGTTGTTGTGGTTATTATTGTTGTTGCTGTCGTTTTTGTTGTCGTTGATGTTGCTCTTGTTTGGGTTAGTTTTGGTTTGTTTGTCTTGCTAGTGTTGTTGTTACTGCTGTTGTTGTTCTTATTGTTGCTATTATTTTTGTTGTTGTTATTGCTGCTGTTATTGGTGTTATTTTTGTTGCTGTTGTTCTTGTTATTATTATCGTTGTTGTTGCTGTTGTTGTTCTTGTTGTTATTGTTGTTATCATAAATGTACTAGGATACAGAGGGCATGCATACAGCTGTTGAGTTTATTTTGATGCGCGACTCCATATAAAAAAACAAGATATGGGAATGGATAGCGATATATATACAAAAATTTTAAAAAGTCTGTTTTCATATACAGTTTAAATATAAAAAATTAAAAAATAGAAGCAAAAAAAAGAGAGAAAGATAGAGAAATGGGTAAAAAAGAGGCGAGATTGATTGACACTTAAAGCAGAGAGGGAGCGGAAGGGTAGAGATGAGGATTGGAGACTGTCCAAGACTTAGCTGATGATCCGGTCTGCGGTCGCAATTTACGATGATCATGCGGTCTCCGGGTCATTGAGAATTATACCACATATGCGCACGCACATATCTGTATTATAGACAACTGAAGAACTGTAATGATCGCGGGCTTATTGCACGTCAGAAAAACACGTCGCTTTCCATTCGATTAACGAGCTGTAATTGCACATTGCCGAGTATTCGTTTGTTTTGTTTTTTTGGCTTTGTATTTTAAAGCAATACTGTGAGAACTTAAAAATAATGTTTCTGCTTTTTTTCTCATGTCCTTTTAGCTTGCCGCATGTACTTTCGAAAGTATACCAAACATTGTCTAATATTGATTTATTATTTACAAAAATGGACATTTTTAGTAGGAGGCGTTCTAACCCCTCCTACAGGGGGGACAGCTCTGAGCTATTTGTATTTCATTGAGCGCTTTTTTGAAACCATTTTTTTCCAGTCCAGTTGGAAAATAACAATCTCGAAGTAAAGATAACTAACTTTTACGATTATATTAGGTTGGGGAATAAGTTCGTAGCGTTTTTATATTTTCTTTTGTTTAACCACGATTTTTCTGTTGTTTGACAAAGTGTTAATACCTATTCATTCAGTAGGGCGCTGTCTGCTCTACAAAACTGTGCTAATCTCCTTTTTGAGTAATTTAATGTTTCATCACTTTTGAGGCTTAGAAATGGAATATTAAAAGCAAAAGTTTCGACACCTGCTCTTCTTCGCTTTTTATCGAGGCGAAAAAGCTGCTGAAGCAGATCGGGACATTTGCAGCGTCGAAGATATTAATAATACAGAAGTATTAAGCTGATATAAAGACATAAAGGGATAAATAAGAGATAGATAAAGAAATAAAGATAAAAATAAAAAATTTAACAAAAATAACAATAAAGTAGGAATTAAAAGCAAGAATAGAAAGAAATACAATAACAGTACAATAAGTAAAAATAGTAAAAACTAAAACTAATGTTGCAAATGTTGTGGAAAAAGCGAAAAGCAGGTGTTGAGAATGTTGCTTTTTACCAACTGGATATTCCATTTCTGCGGGTCAAAGTAATAAAAAAATGTAATTACTCAAAAAGAAGGCACCGTTTTGTAGAGCAGAAAGAGTTGTATCGAATGTATATTATCCACGTTGTCAAATAGGAAGAAAATTGTAAAACAAACGAAGATATAAAAACACTACGAACTTATTTCTCAACCTAATACTTAGCTACGATAGAATATCGCAAAAATAAATCGAAACTCCACATCCGGTCGTTTCGTCCTTCGTTACATTGAAGAAAATACATATTTAACACCTTAACACCTGCAGATTTCATGCTCATTGGCATGGAACACCTGTCACGTTTAACGCTCCCTTGAAACAACAATTTTTTGTCTTGTCCAGCTTGACCCAGGATTACGAGATCGTATTCTCTAGTCTCTTCCTGGGACGTTGGGTGCCTAGCCATCATCAGCCATCCTGCTCGGTCATTGCGAGTCCAATAGCTTTAAGAATGAGATCTTTTGGGTTCGCACTCGTCGACGCTTCGGGCACTCGATCTCTCATCAACGACGAGTCACTTCGGATGGCTTTCCTCCTAATACACCCATACCCCATAAAGGTGTGATTCGACGAGCAAAAAAAAACATAACTTGCCTGGACTGAGCTGTGGTGTTTATTTATTTATCCAGACGTAAAATGACATCCAGCTTTTCTTGACCAGACCACTAGAGGCTGGTGTTATTGGTTTGGGTTAACCAGACCCTGTACCAGGAAAGACTACCCTGCGCCCGCGTAAAACTGGGTACGCACTTATATAGACGTGTATTTTGAATGAACCTGCGAACTACTTTGGAAAAAGAACCGCAACGCTCCTGGTGGTCGCTTACCCAGGTTGCGCAGCCTGTTTATCCTGCAAATCCTAAATAAAGACCAGGTCCAATATTGGGTCGAACCGTGTGAAAGCATTTCGACGACAGAAACGCCAATTTTGAAGCCAAAGTCGATAATTCACCTTCCACGTTGTCTCTTCGGGATTACTGCGCAGGCCCACCCCCTAATTCCTAGTTTTTCTTCGCCCGGATCGTGACAAAATGAAAAAAAGGAGAATAGATGCCCCAGGGATAATCATTGGAGTCGCGGTTGATTTTAGCACCAACTCGTACCCTACCGTGTCTCCAGGTCAGTTAGATGAAAACCCTGCGCAACAATGGGGGACCTATCGGAGGCCTCAAAGATGCTGAAGAGACACCGAACCATGATCGAAGTCCAATGGATAGACCTACCGGACCCCAAGAAATGTGAGAAATTTCTACGTGTGTTTATCGAGCAAACAAAGGAACGAACATTTGGGCCTTCACTGTGCTGAATTCGACTCCGCTGAATCCTACCGTCATGAGTTGCAACGTCCCATTCGGGAGTCTGAAAAGTGTTACGACGTTTCGCAAATACGAATTCTCGATGTGGTCGCTTCTGGGTTACCGTGTATGAATGTGTGATGGACAATGTGTGAGGACACTGTTTATCTTACGACCGCAACATAAGAGAGGGAGAGAAAGAGAAAAAGAGAGAGAGAGAATGGGACCGGCTTCAGCAACCACCAGACCCCTTTGCTGCCCGACACCAGCATTTCAGTATACGTATACAGTTATCAGGCTGTTGAAAACGGACGAGAAGAAGGCTCCACCATTGGCTCTCGGAATCTTCAAATATTTGAGTTACGCCCTTATGACAATTGGCTTCTCAGCGTCATATAGTATAATACCACATCCTCCACACTTGGTCTTCGGCTATATTCGCCTTCCTTGTAGTCTTTCACTTTCCCTCTTTCTCTCCCTCTCTCTCTCTCTTTCTGACGACCAACTTGGAAACCGCAAACTCTTTGACAAGTCGTTGACGAGTCCATCTTCCTCTCCCGTTCTCCCTTTCAATATTTGCATCTTTATGAGCTGCCGCCACGAGAGCACCTGTAGCCAGACTGCATCGGCGATCTCTGCGATGAACCAACCGAACATGGATACCCATGTGTACATCGTTGGGTGCACGAATGTTGATTGATGCTACAAGGGACATGGACCAAGATTCCGTCTTCAGGGTATCAGCTAACCAGATTATACCTGGAAGGTTTCTTAATTTTCAGGCCCCTTCGGGACTAGCGATTTATTTCGTTCATTGGCAATAATTAGTGGATCTCGGAATCCCTTTTTTGCAACTTTCAGTGTGACCTAAGTCTCAAAAAGGAACGATCCAAATTTACGACCTATGCGTATGAACTGCCAATTACGGGATGACTTTTTCTAACCCATTTTATTTTCCATTCAAAAATGAAGTTCCAGCTTTTGATAAAGGTGGAATTCGAAACATCCAGCCCATCGAGGAAAAAGGAAAGAAACGCCAAAAAAAGAGTATTGGAAGGTCGATTTGACCCCTGGACTGCCGCATAGCGATCCGAGACCTAACCCACTGAGGACTGTTCACCCCAGGCTACCAAGTACTGAGTCGAGTATCCACTCGAAAGAGATGCTGGGTGGGCTAATTAGCGGGTTGCCTGGCAACTGCCACCACTATTGCTGGATGCTCCTGAGTACCCCGTTTGTACATTGCTCCGATTTTAAGTGTCGTTCTTCCCCCTCCCTCTCACTCTTCCTCTTTCTCCACCACTCTGGATTTGTCTGCATCCTACCTTTCGCCACCGCCAACCAGCTTACCTATTCCATTGTTCCGCGGAAACAATGCGAAAAATATATTTTATTCAATTAATTAATGTAGCAACTTGACCAACCTGGCAATCGATGTAAGTGTTCAAAAGATAAGGTCATTAGAGCTGGAGTAGGCCAGGGCCTCGCTTCTTTTTCTTTCAATCGTTATTAAGTAAATTTAAAGTGGAGTCAAACAAAACTGAGTAATTCAGTCGAAACACTTATTGTTTTTTTTAATTATTATTTATTTTTAACCATTTATTAACCATTGTTCACAAAACATTGATTATTTAGTTAATTAATATTCATTTAGGTTATAATAAATATTATTAACCCATACAATTGAAGAAAGCAAACATTGTTTTTTGTGCCGTGTGTCATTAAAAGTAACCAAAATACATATATTAATGAAAATGTTAAAAAAAATATTGAAAACATCGTTCAAAAAACCCAATGTAGGGGTAAATGTGCGCATCGTAATAAGTGGAAATCCAATAAATCAAATGACTATTGGATTAACTAATAAGAAATAAATATATCAGTACCAATTGTCGGTTATCAGGTAGTTATTATTTGGAATAATCATTAACTTTGACATTTTTGAAAATCTTAAGGGCTGGCAAGTGCTTATACAATCCCGTTCAAAGCCGGTGGTTCCATTTTAGTTAAACTTGAACCCCACACAGTTGGCCCTCATGACTCTAAGGCTAAGGATAATTTATCGATCGAGAAAAAAAAGGAATCTAGGGAATTCGCACGTTGAATAATGCAAACGTCAAACTCTTTAAGGTAGAAAGGTGGCGGCGAGAGTGGTTTCCGTGTCAGTCGGCGCTTCGAGCTGTGAAATTGCTCCGACTTATCATTCGGACTAACGAGATCCTAACCCGTCTTCGGGCACACTTGGAGCCTCTCCTTTTTCATCTTCATTCTGTCGTCCATTCTCGGCCGGCAAAACGCAATGGCGTAATGTTTCATGGGTTTTGAAACAGCTCCCCATTCGATTCGATGATTCACGAAAATCCATCATCAGACGGATGACACTTCATTGGAGATCCAACTCCGAGTTTTCATGTTTTTTATTTGGGTCCCACCTGTAACGATTAATCGTTATCATTACGGCAGTTCTGTAGTCCTCCAATGATCATCAGATTTACGCCAATGTACGGCAGTAACTTCGAAAAAAAAGATCCTTCGCGTGTGAAGGTGACTTGTCACCCTGGTGGACAGGAGAACGCTGTGTCGGCAATCGTTTCGAGAGGTACGAGCAATCGCCTGTAATTTGTGCCTCCAAGCCGCCACGAGACGACCACCTTTTCCCTCTGTAGGCAAGTATACCCAAGAATATGGTCAAGGTTGTCGTCATCGCTGTACACCTTCCTCCACACTGGTCATCCTATTGTTGCTACATCGCCCGGCTTTTTTATCCTTCCGCATCACTTTCCTCGTCAGCTTTTCCACCGATAATGATCTTTCTCGGATGTCCGTTCTTTTAATTCTTTTCGAATTTGTACAGCATCTGAAACTGGACGGTTTTATGTTTGGACTAGATCGGAAACTGGGCAGTTTCATGTTTGGACAGAATCTGAAACTGAACAGTTTCATGTTTGGATAGGATCTGAAACTGGACGGTTTCATATTCGGACAGGATCCGAAACTGAACAGTTTCATATTTTGACAGGATCTGAAAATAGACATTTTCATATTTGGACAGGATCTAAAACTGGACGGTTTCATATTTAGACAGGATCTAAAACTGGATAGATTGCTGTTGAATAGAACATCACTTGAACCTCAACAATAAGTATTGCGTTGTTCAATGTCATCAACGCAATAGCTACAAACTAGTAATAATATTAATTCGTAATTATCACTTGGAGACAAGGACATACCAGTCGATACTTACGAAACGAAAACTTCGAAGTAACGGGCTCTAACATATATTACGATCAAATAACCTATTACTGTAAATACCATTCATTTTCGTGACGCATTATTACGTGACGCAAATCAGTACTCCTAACCTTGTAGAAACAACGTTATGTAACGACAAAAGCGACCTTTTACTTCCACAGGCTTGGAAGTTACTATTAGAAAGGTACCAATATTTGGAGAGCTGATTACTATCATCTTTCATTGCGTAAAATATATGCCCAGAAAAAAAGGACATCCCTCATCATTTGAAAGCCTTACTACATTTTAAATACAATTTGGTGACTTCATCTTCCATACAGAAAAATTTTAAGTTTTTGTGCAGGTTTTTTTCGTGGCAAACGTGACTTTTATCAATATAGTATTAACATCTCATAAATATATAGAGTTGTCCAAAAGTATTAGACACTCTTCGAGTTTTCTTTCCGGGCTGAAAATCGAATATCTCGCCAAAAAATATCGTACACCAATTTAGCAAACCGAATTTTGAAGTGGGCAAATCAAGCTAGAAATTGCTCCTTTATTTTTATTATTACGATCTTATGGACACCCGCTGCGTCATTTTCGAAATTACGGGTTTCAATTATTTTCGCCGTTGGTAAAATCGAGCATTGGAATATGGAAAATCGCAATTCACTATTTATTTCACAAGATCATTAAATATAATAAATGATAACGTAAGCCACTAAAAAAAAATATTGCCATTGTTGTTGTCACAGGTATCTAGGTGTGTCTTCAACAACCGGCAGGTTGAAAAAACCTTATAACTATGTAAAAAATAATTTTGAATCTTTTTATAAAACGAAATCGAATCCCACCGTGTCCTTTTAAAAATCGTTCATCTTTAAACGATTAAATGACTATTCTTTAAAATTGTAGTACGCGATTTTTCAATGTTCAAAAATTATGAAAAACCGGAATTTTCAAAGTGACGTACCGCGTGCAAAAAAAACACAAAAAGAAATTTAAAGTAGGAAACCAATGCCAGTCATCTCCTCTTCAAAATGCCATTTGGTAAATTCGATTAAGATTTTATTTCGCGTAGATACTTGATTTTTTGTCCGGAAAGAAAACTCCCAATGAAACTTTTGACCAAGGCTGTATGCAAGAGTCCTTTTGGACGTTCTTCCGATCTTGACAGCCCTTTGTCTCGATGAGTCTGAAATCCACGAAAGCTTCGTAAATGACATACGATTTGGGGGAATTTATTAAAGCATTTCCGATGGTCCATAGGAGGATGTGATTGGTTGGTGCGTGTGTCATGAAGGTCTCTCACCAGTCGAGGTCTCTTGCCACGGACTCGAGGATCGACCCATCAATTATTATCTCACTACAGAGCCGCGAACGTACGATTCCTTTTCTTTCCCATGAGGGAGGAAAGAGAGAGCGAGGGGGGGGGGGCGGGGGGAAACAAAACGTCATCGCCTCAAAAGCTGACAATCGCTAGTCATCATTCGCCGTGTCGAAATGTATTCTTCAGAGGGTCGAGGCGTTTATACGTTGTGTCGTATTAACTAGCTCAGCTTCCAGAAGAGACGGAGGAAGGGAGGGAGGAGTTGAAAAGTGAGAGTCATGAAAACGACTCGAGGAAGGTTACACATCCTGGATTAAATCGAAACCTCGTAATTGTCGAGCGTTGCCGTTACGTACAAAACGTCAACGACAATCAGTGACGACCCTAAGATCTGTCGCCTTGAACCGTTCTGTCAAGCGCTGGAACGTGTACCCGAAGGTTATCTTTGGTTGTATTAAACTGATGGCACCGTCGACCGGTTCCCTTTGGTCCAATACAATAACATAATCGATCGAGAAATATGTTTATGCAAGAACGTATACCTGTCAAAAGTACACAACTGACAATAATTTTTCGAATCCGGTCGTTTGGGTTCTCCGACAGCCAGTTCATGCCCATTGCGTTTGGGTTTACATCGAGATAGCTCAAACGTTTCTAATTGGGCGGAAGGTTGCCACCATTCCAGGCTATAATCTATCCATCGTGAGTGTCCAGCTATCTCCGCAACCTTAATCAGCCTACTCCATTCTCGCGACACAATAATGACGTAACGAATACGACGATCAAAAGTGCCCATTGTCCAGTCTAAACTCAAAAATATAGAATCATCGAAACGAAGTGACTGGATAGGATTATTGTTACTTGGAATTTTTCACCCGGTTGGAACATCAAGAATGTTGATCTTGGCTCCGAGATTGCGAAATGTTTCAGCCCCAGGCTTGGATCTTCCGTTTTTATTGGACCAATGAAGAAACGTCCCATAGTCGCCAGCTATGTTCTTCATATAAGCACAGGTAGTAGTTTCACCATAATTCCTGACTTTCCGCCAGGATCTCTGATTGCTCCAGCTAGACCAATCGCTTGGAGCCTCATTTGTTTTTCTACTCCTGAAAGAGACACGATTAGAATAATGGGGAAGCCAGTCTTTTATGGATTTTGAAGAAATACTAGACAGGCCCTGATCGCGTTTAGAATACAGTTCGAACTGCTTAACATAATGGCCACTGTTGGGTAGACTAGTCCAATCAGCCTCACCATCATTTGGCATTCAGAATTTCGTCTTCTCCTCTAATGTCAACAGATTAGCTAGTAATAGTCAAATTACATGTTCGGGTCACACATGGCTCAGGCAAAAAATCAAAGAAACGAACGAGTCCGGCTTAGGGTTGATAGTCACGTCTTTGGACAAGAACATTCTCATTCACGTTCCACCTTTCGATGTAATACACGTAATTCGTGATCCAGCTCTTGTAGCTCGAACTTCTAGACCCCCACTCATCTCTTTCTCTCTCTCTCCACGTATATTTTCTTCTTCCCCTTAAAACGGATTTTCGGTAATTCTAGGGTTAGAACATTATGCCGGGAAGAGGTCAAACGGTTTTACCCCGGCTAGACACAGATTACATGAATTATTTTTGCGCCCTTCGAAAAATCGCGTCCACGTGAACGGCGGGGACCTCCGGACTGAACGATGCACATGGTAATCGTGTGATTGGCCCAGCCAACTCGCGCTACGCTCTAACTATTTTTTTTATTCAGTCCCCAATTGTTGTCGATAAAAACAGATCACCCAGATAATTGGACTCTTTCGTTGGTTTTTTTTTCCTCAGGCAGGTCTCGACAAAAGATTCCTCGACACACGAAACTTTCGACCAACCTAATTAGCCTTTGACAGCTGTTGACGATTTGTTAGTTGAATCTAATCGGGTAGAATCTGATATCATATTTTGTTATTTTGAACAACGATAAATTCGAATATAAAAAATCTTATATCGAATTTCGAAATTACTGTTCTTGAGAAATGAACATTTTGGAGAGTAGTTTGATTTCAATAATAACGAGTTGTTTTCTAAGGATGCCGTAACATCTGCTGAGGAATAAGATTTTTCATGTTAAAAATTACGTTTGCAATATGGCGTATGGGAATCCGAAAAGTAGTAGCATGTAGGAGGAAATTTGGATGAAAATTCGAACATTTTTCACCAGTAAATAGATAAAATATTTTTGTCCATTTTTTAAATTGAATTCGTCATATTGGATCCTCCGTTTCTAACTTTGAAAATCTGATTTCAAATTTGGATTCCATGACCTGAAAATTGTAATATAAAAATAGAGTTAAAAAATAAACTGCTTCTTCAAAATAAACCTATTTTGTTATCAATTTGCATCCGCCATATTGAATCTACGATCCTGAATGTAGAAGATCTAATTTCAAATCCGCACTTATTGATCTCAAAATCCTACAATAAAAATAGAGGTAAAAAAATCAAGGTCAAATCAAGTGAATAAATAAACTTTTGCTTTAAAACCAAACAATCTTCTTCTCAACTCCTATCCGCCATGTTGAATCTACCATTCTGAATTTAGAAAACCCGATTTTCAGTTTAGGACTTTTTTTTCGAAAAAAAACTTTTGCAAACCAAATTAAAAAAAAAATTTTTGCAAATGCCCAGGTTAGAAAATTTCGGGGAAAAAAATTGATCGAACAATTTCGAAAACCGAGGTCGTTTGTACGCATGAATAAAGCAGGCAACCAACCGTTGAGATGGGATCACGTAAATATGAAATGGACACAATGACAAGCGTCGATTCGGAAATTGATGACGGAGGATTCGAGTGGAGATTTCGATCCTGAGGGAAAACAATGTGAACTCATATATATATATATATATATACGCAATCCCGAAAATAGCGTAACGCCGTGATCCATTGTTGGCTCGGACTACATGTCTCAGCGTTCCGCCCGCGCGCTTAATGCATAATCTATTAAGGGGCTTTTACCTATGCGTAAAGCATTGTGATCTCGTGCCGAAGGATGGACCACAGTTCGCGCATATACGTCTTCTTAGGCAGTTCCCGAGGGTGAATTGATCTTCCTCCGTGATACTTTATTCGCTATCCTCCTCTTCTATCTTCATATTTCACAGAAACCTTGTCGGTTTTGGGTTTCCTGTCCTTGAAGAAAATCAAGAAATAATTCCCTATATTTTCAAATATAGGGAAAATAAGGAATATTGAAATTACTTCATTCTTATGGTCGCAAAAAAGAAAAGGGATTTCTATTTTAATTTCTTTTTGTCATACTCTATCAACCGATACAAACTCAAACATCTCCCTAATGGAGATTAATCTGATTTTGAAATCTTCACCATCGAGAAACGAAATAATGATTTCTTTTTCATTCTGATATTGTTATTTTACATAAGTATACTCGAATCAAAATATTCAAATGTTCTTGATTACTTACAAAAACTATAATAAATAAATTCAACAATTAATTCGTGAATACACAAATAATTATAGAAACTATAATAAATTAGAATTTAATAAATAATATTTATATGTTAACTTTAATTAAAATGTTGAATAATAATTATATTAAATGTATTCAATAAAATTATTAATATTTTACTCTCAATTACAATTTCATTTATACTTACAATGAGCAATATGATGTTTAGTGTTTCTTATTTTTGAGCTTGATTTCAATTCTTTTAATTCTTCCGTTTTGTCATTTATTTTTTTTACAATTTCTACAAATAATCATTTTTCTTTCTCACATCCATATGTGTCTTCCTGTTCACAATATCTTATCATGTTTATTTATAGAGGATGAAAGAGACAAAAACACGTCTGTGAAGTTGGCATCTCAAATGTTAGCATCTCACAAATAAAATCGATATAAAGTGGCATCCAGCATAGTTCTACAGTTCTTGATAAGTTTTATCAATAGTTCTGTCGATTAAACCATTATATCGGGTTTTTAAAAAATGAGATGCTAACTTCGCCAACACATCATAGCATCTCATCACATTCCGATCGCTTGATTATACAAAAGTCTAAATTTGTTGAGTTCTATGTACAAAATCACTCTAAACTTTCTATAGTAGGTGACCGAAATGTCGATAAAAAAATAATTCGTATTTACTCTTTTTTCAATAACAAGCTATTCAAAATTTATTTATTTTTCCTGGATTACCGAATCCATCTCAAATCCCATCTCAAAAGTGTCCCTTTTTATCTTCCCAGCCCATAAGTAGAAAAAACGATGTAGGAAAAAAAAGACACTACGGTATCCCCAAAGTCATTAGGGGAGAATATCACCCGAATCATCGTTCCCATTGCACAATTCCCTCAAAGAGTCAGCCAGCGGTGATTTTTACCATCGTCATTTCCCGTAATGCGATCTCTTCCTACCGCCCCCCTCCCCCCTCCTCCTATCCCTCCTTCTCACCCCTTGATCTTTTTGCTCAGTTTTTCTCTCGCGCAAATGTAACCTCGATTTAAGCCAAATGAGTAAGGGAGAGGATAAAAAATGGCGGAGGGGTAGATTTTTTGGTGGGGGGAGGGGGATGGATTTGTTGGTGTGTGGAGGGAGGGAGAGAGGGTAGATTTGAGGAAGGGAGAGAGGGATAGAGGGTAGATTTGAGAAAGACAGAACGTGATAGGGAGTTGAAGCATCGACGAGTACTGTGTTCGAGGTTGAAGAGGGATGTGAAGAGATCCGAAAAGTTCGAGCATCACTCCGGGTCTATTAATCTATTGGCGAGGTTCCAAGGCCAATGCACTTGCGGTTCTCTCTCTCTCTCTCCCTCTCTCTATCGGACGTATTATCAATTTCACTTTCGTCATATACATATTCAGAACCTCGACTATAGAGCGACGTATATCCAAGAAGAGGAACGGGTAATTGCGCGAAAGAGGTTTCCTAGTCGGACAAATCGATCGGCAAAACCGCATGCGCCTCCTGCCCTCGTCTTATACCGGTCTCTCTACCAAAAGTGTCGAACCGCGGTTAGACTCCAGAACTGACCACCTCGAGGCACCTCGATCGAAAATTTAAGGAAACCGGATGTCTGTGCGCCGGAACTCGTAATCCCTAGACGATTATAGTCATTGAAAAAGGAAGGAGTATGTTCACGCAACGATGCAATTTTTAGGGAGGGAACAAAATTATTGAGGAAGATTTTTAAGCCTTAGAGGAAGTACATGGTAATCGAATTATCTATGAGATCTTGAGGGGTATTTAAACGAACCTAAACAGCAGGTTCGTTGAGTAAATGAACCCAAACAGAATATTTGGTGACCTAACGAACCTAAACAAAATATTTGGTGGCCTAACGAACCCAAACAGATTGTTTGGAGACTAAACGAACGCAAACAAAACATTCGGAGAGTGAACGGATCCAAACAGAACATTTAGAGACCAAACGGACCCAAACAAAAAAATTGTCGATCGAAGTAACCGAAACAAAAAACTTATCAACCGAAACGAACCCAAATAAAAAATGTATTGTCCAATTGGACCAAAACAAAGAACTTGTCGAATTCTGAATTCCAAGTGCACTGAATTGTAAAACTGCTATCGAAGTCCATATTTTTCTAAAAGCCTACATCTTCTCCCTGCCACACTTCAAATGACAAACCCAAAGAAGAATCTCATTCGAATTCTTAATCAAATCACAATTTGTATCGTTATCAGCAGTTGGCAAAGTTTTTTTAATTAATTGCGAAAATATTACGATAATAGCTCTCGTTCGAATCAATTACCACCTTGTAGTTATTATTCATAATTATTCTACTGGATTTCACTGATGAGCCGTATAAGCTTGTAAAGTGCAAAGGAATTGCCTCGCATTTCTGAACAACCTCATTCATGTGTGCACGCGCATGTGTGTGTACCGGTTTGAATACATGAGAACGTTCACGATAGCAGGTGAGAGTGTACGATACAGTGAAGTACGAGCGAAGTTCAAGTGCGAAAGTGCATCATATCCAGCGCTTAAACGTTTCTCCTGATCTTTGCCTTGGCTGTGAGATCAGGAGGTTCGGTTACATCTCGTTACAATGGATATACACATATATACGTAAACATATACAGGGTGACTGGAGAAGTTACGTCCAAAAGTGAAATTTCGGTGCTCGTATAAATTATATTGTTTGGGTTTATATATATATATATTGGATATATGGGTTTGGCTGTATATATTGAAAGTATCGAAATCCCCCCTAAACATTTTACCTATTTTCAATATATATCTTTTTCAATAATCTGAACTTCTTTCATTACTGCTTTGGAACGATAATTTTGAATTTTCGACAAAATTTCGACTTCATTTTTTGAGTGCTATTTGACATTGAGGCAGTTAATTATTACCAAAATTTTATGTGTAGAAAATACTTTCAAGCAACCAACTATTATTTAACGTATTAAAAGGTGAAGAGTTATTTTCTGTTACCGAATTTCTCAAATTTTTAAGAGTTTCACGAATTTGTGTTAATTACAGATTATACGTCTTGGTGAAAAAAAATCTTTTCTACCTTTTAGTGCATTAAATAAAATATTATACGTTAAAAACATTTTGTTAATAAAAAAATCATACTGTACTTCTTAATCTTCAATTGATTTTATTGTATGAAAATATGAAAACTTATTCAAGCCGTGTGACATAAAAAAATCATAAAAGGTTTTTATCCCCTAAACTACCTATTAAAAATCGTTGAAAATACATAGCGCAGACTTGATCCACAGTGAAAAAAAAATCAAAACGAAATGTGAAATAAAACGTAAACAAGAAATCATAAGAAACATTCTACATCCCAAACCTACTAAAAATCGCTAAAACCTACTATAAATGGTTGGTTTGGTCCATTCTAACAATACTAAATAAAAATGAAACCAAAAAATACAACCAAAACAAAAAATCATTAAAAAGTTCTACCTATACCCTAAAAAATATTCTACCCCGAAAATATTTTACCCCAAAAAATATTCGACCGAAACAAAAATCTACCCCAAAAAATATTCGACCTAAACAAAAATCTACCCCAAAAAATATTCAACCCCAAAAAGTACTCTACCCCAAAAAATATTCTACCCCAAAAAATATTCCACCCCAAAATCATGTACAGTCGATTTGGATATTTCTCAGGGCCAGCCACTTAATCTCAACTTTGAGACATACTCCGCCGGTCACCCTGTATGCATATCGATCACGACCTCCCTTGTCTGGGGAATAGTAAAGAGAAAGAGAAGCGCAATGGATTGCGTGCCGGCTGCCGATCAGCGAATCTCTTCGCCGAGAGAGCTTGGAATCTCGATCCTGACCTCGATGCTCCTCCTTGGATGGGCTATGGACCGAGAGGCCCTGGCACACCCATGTGCACAGCTCCCATTAGGATTCTCCCTTTCGACGGTCCCTATTCGAGGGAAAGGGGTTTCAGAGGGAACTAGATGGTTAAGGGGGAGCGGGGATGAGACGAGAGGGATATGAACAGTCAAAGAAGGCGAGATATCTCCCCCCGCCCCCCTCCTGGAAGATCCTTCAGAGATCTATCGGGGATATATTTATGATGATTCGTCGAGTTGTGTGTAACGCGGTCGGGAGGTTCCCTGTCGACGAGAGAACCTGCGAGATCTCGGCATCTGCTCTCCACCCCAACACCATTAACTATTTTTCTAGGATGCGCTCTTCTTACGAGGACTTCGAGATACCTTTACGTATACGTGGTACTGCCCGAAGGGCCAGGTGTGATTTCGAACACGCCTCGACATTTTTCCCGTCAAGACGTCACGAGGTCTCTGCGCCTCGTGTGTGGCTGCGTCGCTCTGTGTGGGCAAAAGTTGTTTGTCAAGTTGCCATTGGGAATCGATCAAAACAGAAAATAACGTCTTTTTAATAAATTGTACGATTTTTTGCTCCGTTAAAAACAACAAGTCGTTTCAAGCATCTGGATTCAAAAATTTTTTTATTTATAACTAATTTTTTAATGATAATGTAAAAATAATTAGATTGGTCAAATTCGACGAACGTATGATGTGTTTAAAAATAAACGGTGCTTTTCGTTGATAAATTTGTCATTTGTATTTACATATATTTTATGTATAATTTATAAAAGCAATTGATATTAGTAATAATATATATATGTATATATCTTGAGTACTCTCGGGGCAAGAATAGCATTAAGAACACTTACGCGGCCAGGCTCAACGAAATCAGCAGGAGTAGATGTTCAGCTAAGAACCTAGTCAAGGAAGTCAACGCCTACGCGATCCTGGTGCTCACATACTCCTTTGAACTGATTAAATGGAGTCGAACGGATTTAGAAGGCCTTCAACGACTAACAAGGACCAAACTGACGGCGAACCGGTATCACCATCCGAGATCCGCAGTAGAGCGGCTCATCTCACCAAGATCCGTAAGAGGCATGTGCTTGATCGATATTGCCTGTCTCCACGAAAAGCAAGTCAATATGCTGAGGGCATTTTTTTATAGGAAGCAGCGAAGTTCATCAATGCACAATGCCATCGTAAGGGCGGACAGGAGCTGTACGCCACTAAATATGGCAGAACGTGGATGGAATCAACAGTAGCTACGAAGCCACCCTGCAATCATGGGCCAGAAAGGAACCACATGGAAGACATCACCATGACCTCAACCAGAATTCTGTTGACAAAGAAGCGTGAAACAAATGGTTGCGCCGTGAGGACCTCTTCCCGGACACCGAAGTGTTTATGATAGGTATTCAGGATCAAGTCATCGCCACAAGAAACTACCAAAGATACATCATCAAGGATCCTCTAATACAAGACGATAAATGGAAACGTTGTCACATTTGCCCTGAGACGATTCAGCATATCACGTCAGAATGCCGCCTGCTCCGTCAAGGAGAATACGTGCACACACACAACATGGTATCCAACATCATACATCAGAGGCTAACCCGGAAACATCAGCTTACTACCGATGAGCAGCCATATTACAAGCATTCGCCACAGTCAGTTCTGGAAAATGATACGCACAAGCTGTATTACGACAGAGCTATTTTAACCGACAAGACGATCGCTGCGAATAGACCGGATATCACGCTGATCGACAAACGCATGAAGACAGCTAGTTTGAATGATATTGCAGTACCAAACACAAACAACGTAGAGGCGACGATTAGCGAAAAGATCGCAAAATATGCGGAGCTTGCCATGGAGAAAAAGCGCCTGTGGAGGATAGACCCCGTCAGGATAGTCTTAATCGTCCTATTGTCGACGGGAGTGATACCGAAACAACTCAGCGGCGCCCTGCACACCATTGGGCTCCCGGGGCAGACGTATGAAGAAATGCAAAAGGCGATTATCCTCGAGACACCTTGTCCCAAAGTTTTTGAGCATCGACGAATAAAGGAATTTCGTGGACACCAACAATAACACCAGAGATGAAAGCGATGCAACTAATTAAGACCTCACCAAACCTATTTGTAACCACTTTATGAGAGAGTACTCTACTTGACACCTGTCCGTACAGTACTCATAGGAACCGGCTAAACGCCGAGAATTGTTAAAGCGATGTGAACATAATAATAGTATATCATTTTTATTGATATTTATATATATATATATCTATATATATAAAAATGTTATGTTGGTTTGTGTACGCTTTAAAAACTCAAAATGTTCTGCACCGATTCTGCTGAAATTTTGACAGGATATACAACACGATTCAAGGATTGTTTTTGTCTATTTTCGATATCGATCCGACAACCATCATATAAAAATGTTATGTTGGTT
>JAPYZJ010000517.1:0-57285 GCA_030522765.1 Ophioninae sp. B BG-2022a
CAAAATGTGTACTCTTCACCGCTTCAGAACCTTATGCTCGGCAAATTTGTGAAAGTGCAATACAATGGAGTGTAGCTCGCAATTTCTCCCATGGTAACCCCAAACTGCACAATTTTTTTCGAAATTTCGGAAAATGCCGAGGATGTTCTTCTTCGAGCAAGCCTCCTGAGTACACAAAAGAAATTTCATCCCAATCGATTCAATGGTTTGGGAGAAATTGGCTTTTAAAATTTCGAGGTGGCCCACAGCGTGTTCGTCATTCCCTTAATCTACAGATTAATCCTTGAAAACTTTCAATTGAAAAAAGTCTTCCATCTTTCTCTGTTTCTTATACTAGATAGATTTTCTGATTCTTCTTGACGCGCACAATCCTACGAGGACATTCGAGTACACATACCTATTCCATATTCTTCCACGAAGGTCTCGAAGCTCTTCGCGTCAGAAATCTCGTTCTTAACGGTATGGAAATCATCCCAGATCCCCCCGCCCCTCCCCCGACGCATATATATCGAAAAATGATTCATATTATTCAAGACAAGTGATTGGACACTAGCTATGCGGATCCGCAGCTGAAGCACGTATGCAAATATCATTATACATCTATATTTACGTACATCTATATTTACGTACATCTATATTTACGTACCCTTTCGTACACACACCTAGGAAATACAGGGTGTCCCAGAACTCAACGTCAAGTCGAAACTGGGTGACAGGATTGATTGTAACCATCATGCGAGGACTACCGGTTATTTTAATTCGGTTGCTGTATCTGGTGCACGCTTATGGAATTCCCTGCCATTGTGGGTTATCTCGTCACCGTCAATAGCTGTTTTCAAGTCTAATATTCATAAGTACCTTACGAGTAGCGAGCTGCCTATTGAGTTGCGGAATCATTAATTTTCTCATTTGACCCATTGATTACTACTTTCGTATTATACTTTATCATTATTATTATTGTTTACTTTGATCATTACTATTATTATGATTATCATTATCATTAAATTCATCATTATCATCATCATCTTCATTACTATTATTAGTGTTATTATTATTATTATTTTATTATTATTATTATTATTGTCATTATTATTTTTCTTTTTTGTATTATTTACTGTTTTTGTATTTTTTGCCCGAAAGTCCGCTAGAGCATAATAAATTCTATCAATCAATCAATCATCATGAGAAAAATCAGAAAAAAATCTATCCCATGCAGTTTGAAAATTATGGGCATTTAAGAAAAACCTAGAAATTTGATCAAACTGTAACTATTTTTCGATTATTGTTGTTAACTTTGATTATTTTTGTTCATTTAAAGTTTGGAATCGTAACCCTAAATAACATTTCTAGAACCACAGTCAAAAATAATGACACAATTGCCCCAACTTTGCTAGAATTGAGACTATTTGTTAAACTATGAATTAAAAATTGAAGATTTTAAGTTAATAATTTTAATTTAAGATTATTTTTCTGATTTTTCTCATGATGGTTACAATCAATCCTGTCAGGCCGTTTCGGGTTAACGTTGAGTTCTGGGACAACCTGTATACCTACATGGGTATATACGTCGAGGTATGAATGTGAACTTGCCCTCTTCGTCCTATTCTCCCTGGCATTTATAGCTCGCTATATTCCAAGGCCCCTCTGTCCCTGGACTGTACTATCGAATGCTCATAAATAAGTATGCGGGCTATGTAGAAAGAGGCAAATATATAGGATGGTAAAAAAAAATGAAGGAATGAAAAAGAAGAGACAGCTAGGGTGAAAAAAAAAGACGAGGAAAGAAGAAAAAAAAGTCGCAAAAAAAAAACGGGTCGAAGAGGGCCCGGGGGAATCGGGGTGCTAACTTACATGGTAACGGATCTTCAAGAGGAGGAAAGGTAGGGATTTCGAAACTCCGGAGGAAACTGGCAAAGTGACACTGCCTCGGGCCTAGATAACGCTGGGAACCCGCATAATACGACGGTTATTCAAAAATTCTCTTCGACACGAAGACCCCAACTGAAAAAGAGGGGTCGTTGGGACAGAGAGGTTACAATTGGAGATGGAAAGTGAGGGAGAGAGAGAGACGAAGAAAGAGGGATGTAGAAATATGTATATGGGAAAGAGGTTATAGGTATGACCAACGGATGAGGGACTCTGATGTTGTCTCGTACTGCTAGCAGTCTTTGGTTCTAGCTGATGTTTCTGCTCTTGACGTTATGACGTCGCGGTCGTTCTCTTCACCCTCGTCAGACTCGTCGACGTTGTTGTACACAATAGTGGCTACGAGTAACCTCACTCACAAGACTATTCCGGCTCGTGTCTGCACGGCCAACGAATCTTGTACCAACGTGTCTGTGTCCCTATGTTTGCCAGGGGGGGTGTTACTCTCTTTCCTCTTCGTTTTGCCTTTGCCCATAACTACCAAAGCAACGTACACATGAACGCGAAGCAACCCAAACATAGACGCAAGCATACTCGGTGGAACGAAAATGAACTCTAGGGCCGCTTCGAAGCGAGAAAATATTTATAAACTTCTTTCTTCTTTGGGGACGCGGTTGGATCCCTCGATGGGTGAACACCGTCGTCGCGACGCCGCTTTAGACGTCGCAGTCGTTTTCGTACTCGGTAACTGTGGCTGCTGCGTTGACGAAGAGGCGTGCACACGCGCACACACACACTGTCCAGTTTACACGTAAAAATCTATATATACGTACTGGATGGAGGGGAGGGACTGCCGAGAGTACTTGACGAGAAGAAGCCAACATAATCATCACTGCAACTGTAGCTGTAGCTGTGATGTTCGATGGGTACTTTTAGCTTTCGAGTAATAGTTTTCGAAAGTTCAGTTTCACCACTTCGTTCTCTGATCCTAGCTCTTTTATTCTCAGTTGACTTTTTCCTCGCTTTCCTCGATGATGGGGAATTCAACGACAGTGGTTGGAGGTTAAATCGCATATACGATCTTTCGAATTAGTACTTTGGGGTAAGCAGCCTTTTGAGTGTTCAACACTCGGAGCGGTGACCGCTTGGCTCACCACCCTAATGGAACCCCTGAGTCGAAGACTCATCAGCTGAAACCTGATATTGTTCTGTGCTTCGAATCAGGATAGGATATTTATTCTGGCACGAGTTTTACTCACTTTCCCTGTGCCCTCCTTCTGCGTTTTTATTCTATTCTTTGGGGTTTGAAAGACGGTGGGATAATAGAAGGGAAAATCAACATAGAAGGGTGGAATATAGTCAGAAAATTCAAGAAAGGTCAGAAAAAACAGAAAATTTGTCATTTTTCAAACTTAGTGAATAAATTTGGATTGTCTCAGTGTTATCGGTTATCAAAACTTATCAACGTTATAATTCCGAAAATTGTCAAGAATTTTGACAATTTCTTAATATTCATCCAGTAATACGTCAATTTAATTGTCTCATCATTGAATTTATTAAAAATCCATATTTAAAGTTAACAACAAGTACCGTTGTTTCAATCGATATATTCATGAATGTAAATTAGTAAAAAAAAAAGAAGGTGACCGATTAATATAAATTGTTGCATTTGAACACACCAGCCCTCGTCTCGCCCCGATTTCCCCTATATTGAATCCTACCTCGTATTACGAATCGAAGCACGGATCGACCTACAGAAAGATATCTAATTGTACGTATTCCAAACAAGCTCGAAATTATTGACCATCGATCCAAAACGAGGGCACGTGTTTTGGTTTTTTTTTCTCTTTTAATTTTTATTTATTTTTTCAAACTAAATTATCGAGATAAATCACTGGTTTGATCGAGGCTTCCGTGAATATCAATTCATTCGGCTTCAATTCAAGGTAATTATTCAATTGAAATGCAAGAACGGTGGGGATTTTGTCACGACACAGCCATTGAATTCCCGTGGGATCTTTCTCGCATCGGGAAAACTCAGTGAAATGGTTCGGTTAAAAGTGAAGTGTTTGCATATTCTAGTTAATTTCAATTTCGCAATCTCATTTGAATGGAGGCTTTTTCTCGTCGGTAGTTGACGCGGGCGACGCCAAGGTAACACGGTTTGCGGATTTATCATAGCGTCGACAATCTCTTGGAATTTACGGGTCGACTGCTTGAAATTTATTTAATTAAAGCTACGGGTACTCACCGGGGATCATCTTTATTTTTTTGTTTTTTTTTTTCATCTTTTTCTTTCTGGTTTCGTTTTTTTTCGACATCGCCGCGGGAAATACTCGACATCTGTCAGGTGAATGTATAACGCGCCACTCGTGTATATTTAGCCTTGAGAATTACGAAAAAATGCGGAATATGGAACACTAGAGATGCAAGCCTCACGGGGGTAATGATGGTCCCTCTGACGTCACGGAAAATTGTCGAAGTATTGGCATAACTGTTTTTTTTTTAAATAAATATTCATCGACCTGCAACAATTTCTCGTGCAATTTTCATTACTTTTATTAATGCATTTTTTCCTGGCCTTCTTATGGGCGATGGAAAAGTTTTTTTTTATCTCTATTATTATTCCTCGACAGAGCAATATTGTCGGTGCAACACGTGGCATAAAAACGGTAAAAATATTTTTTTGGCAAAAATGCATTTTCACCAGGAATTTTGGTGGTCCCTTAAAGAGCTCCAGAATATTGTTATGGCTTTTTACCGATACATCGATATTTGAGAAAGTAAAACTCGCCCTCTTCAAAATTTTGATTTTCGTGAATGCAATATTTTTCCTGGGCTTCTGGTTGGCTCCAAGAGAATGATTCGAAATATTATCGATGTTTTAATAAAAATAAGAAATATTCATTTTTGCAGCTGCGACATGGGAATTGTTGTCTCGAGTTATGAATATTTACGGATATCAAAAAAGTGCAAATAATCTCGAAATTATAAAACTTTTACTGAGGTCATATTTGATTATTCCAATGATCATGAGTTGGATTTGGGACACCCTGTATATAGGACAAGTTTAAGGGAGATGGTCCAACTAACTTTGAGGGCTTGCAGTCGAGAAACCATGATGAATAAATCAACCATTTTAATCGCAAACTTCAATTGTGTTAATTAATAATAAACCGCAATAATAATAATTCTCAAAATGCGGGAACTTTGTTAGATCAATCTTAAAAAAAAAATTACGGTTGGAAATTTTTCCCAAAGTGTCCGGGTGTGATGGCCACGGGGTTGATAGAGAATTAGCAAGTACTCTTTTTTTTCTTTGTCTTTTATTCTTGTTTCATCATCTTTGGTCTTTTAGACTTCTCTTCTTTTCCCCTTTTATCTTTATTTTTATTTTTTTCGAATGTCAATATGATCTCTTCAGATGTCGAAAGAACGCTTATCTGCTTGTCACGTTTCTGGACTTCGTTTTATTTATTTTTACGTTTACGGACGTTTTGATTGCCTTTTTAATTTTTTTTTCCCAGAAAAACCTTACTAGTCCTCGTTGCGACGAAACGAAGCGAACTAGATTGTTACTAATGTCATCATTGTAGTTTTTATTATTCATCGTTATATCTTATTTATTTTTTGATATTTTGTTTTATTTTGAATCGAAATTTTTTTACTGGCCATCTCCCCCGTAATGCCATTGACCCCGGACCAACCCTAAACATTTCCAAACCAATCCCAACTTGTGACCTCCAACCGGAATGTCAGCGTTGCCGGAAAAACGATTTTTCGAGACTTCTTAAAGTTCGACGCAACGAAATTTTTTCGAAGCTTTTTCTTCGAGTTTCGAGACTCGTTCGCGGTATGCTGCACACGGGGATCAGGTGGGCGTTTCCCTCATGGATTATACGTATGTTAGTCTTTACGTATACCCTTCACTATACAAGTGTACAGCAGACAATTCGCTTCCTATGTTTTCCCTTGTGTACCGGAAGTGATAAAGATGGGGGTGTATAAATTTTTGCCGGCGAGATATACTGCTCTCTCGACCTGCGCTTGCCAAATAATGCGATGAGATGGTCAGTCCGCGCTGAGAGAAAAGACCACCGCAGCCTCGATAAACACTACTGATAAAACAAAAAGTCGTACAAATTTCTGTAGGTCGACGCTGCAAACGTGATATGATTAACACAGCTATAAACTGAAGATATATATATGTATATATATGTGTATGTTGCCTTTATAGTTGTTTTGCGAATGGACAATACTCGGAGCGGTGACCGTTTGACGCATTAATAAATATCAGCGAAGCTCCATGTTTATTGATGCAAATATTTTAATCAACATTTTTTACCGAAAGTTTGGGCATCGTAGCATCAGGATAGGGGTCCATCTATTCTGGCATTTTAAGGGAGAACTACACTGTGATTTCAAAAATCATTTTTTTTACATTTATAATATAAATAAATATATTAATATAAATTTAAATGAATATATAAATTTAAATTTAAATAAATATATTCATATAAATAAAAATGAAATATATAAATATTAAATGGACAAATGTAAAAAAACACATTTTTTTGCATTCGTAAATGCCTTTTTGCATTCACGAAGAGTTACGAAAAAAAAAAATCTTAGGTTTAGAAAAGTTGCGAAATCTGGCTGAAGACGATAGTCATTTTTTTTTTCTCAGTTTATCTAGCTTGCATTCTTTTTTCAATGCCAGAGCAAAATTTCCTTTGCCAAAAGCTGAAAACCTCTTCAGTCCCCAATGATTGTTAACCAAACAGGTAATGACGAACAAGTTATTGTGTACGAAGAGTTCTACTGTCTGTGGTTCCAGTAGAAACCTCGAGTCAAACTCTCGCGAGTATATTAGAAATATTAAGGGGTACTGATACTTATTGTTCCACAAGTACGTAAAATTCATGAACATAACAACGCGCGGGTTATAAACTCGACACTTCACTACGTGGTACAATGAAGGGTCAAAGTCGTATCGCTGTAGAAACAGTGCTTTACTATACAAGAAGCCACTTCAAGTTAACCCACTCCTCGGAAATATTTGATATTCGCTGAAATACGTTTCAGCTGAAATATCCTTTTTTTTCGAAACATGGATTTTGATACGAAAAATTTTCTGAAAAATGAATTTTGATTTAAACCTTTTTCCAAATAATGAATTTTTATCTAAAAAAAATTCTGAAAAACGTATATGAATCTGACAAATTTTCTGACAAAGGGTTTTCAATCTCAAAAATATTCTAAAAAATGTATTTCAATCCGAATTTTTTTTTCCTCATGATGAATAAAACATTTTTTAAGTTTTCTGAAAAGTGTATTTCAATCGAAACAATTTTCTGTTATATGGATACCAATCTGAAAAATTTTCTCATAAATAAATTGACATGTGAACATTTAAAAAAAATATATTTTTATTTGAAAAATATTCTGCAAAGTAGAATTCAACCAGAAGATTTTTCTAAAAAATGGACGGCGATTGGAACATTTTTTAAAGTATATTTCAATCAGAATTTTTTTTTTAATGGATTTGTATTTTAAAAATTATGAATCACGAGCCAGGCTTTTTTTCTCGTTTAATAGTGAATGGAACGTTTTTGTATTTTTTGCCGAGAGAATTACGAATCTACAATTTTTAGTTATGTTCGTTGGTATATCGAGCCAGAGAAGTAAATTGGACAAGGTAGCCCAGGGCAAAGCACGAAGTCGGAAATGGCCGTTGACGGTTTGGTGAGGGGTCGAGCGACGTACCATGATATTTCAGCTTTTATTTTCTCACGTAGAATTATCATTTTGGCTGTGGCTGACACGCAAATACGACGGTTATCCAAGTGGAATAAATTGTGGATAAATAGCAATTTCCTCATTCGACTGCGTTTTTTTTCAGGCTTCTGGAATCAAAGAAGGAATTCTCATAACTCAGTCACACCTGTCCAGAGGCCATAACTTTGATGCAGATTCGATTTCAAAATACAATCTTTAGGTATTACTGAATACCCCCTAAAATGAAGGAATCGTAGATTTATGAGTCTTGATAACGTCCTCAATTTTCTTAATTAAATTAAAATTAATTTTCTAATTATTAAATAAAATTTATTACCTAATTATTAAATAAAATTAATTATCATATTAATTATTTAACTGAGTAATAAATTCATTATTTAATTTTCTTAATTTATTTATTCAAAAATTTAATTCAAATTAAAACTCATGCCAGCTTTCGAAAATTTGTAGTTTCGTAATATTATAATCCGGAATTTTGGGCATTCCGGTAAATCGAAGTTTGGGTTTTCTACCCCAACCCAGGAGATATTCCTTGGTCGAAAGAAACCTGAATCAGGCAACCCTTTGTTGTTTTCAGTACCTACTGCTCTTCTACATCTTTTCATACTACAACGAGACCCATGCCAAGAAAACGGTAACACAGTCATGAGTTTGCCTGTACGCGCCACAGTTTCTGATGAGAGACTGTTCTCCAAGTATTTCGGTGAATTTCTTGCGTCAGTTGCGAGCAAAAAGAAAGGAGTCTGAAGGGGATGGTAAGTAGATACACGCTGGTGTAAGATCCAAGACGCCGGTGAGTTTCGTCCGCTTGACTGTGATGAAGGGAAGTGAAGAATAGGCAAGAGGTAGGAAAAAATCTGCCCGCCACTATGGAGCCGCGAGGGCCGAGAAGATCGTAGCTCATAGTTCCTCGCCTCTCGAGTCAGCCCTTCCCTACCGTATTCATCTTCAACTACCAGCACAGCTCGTTCTTTATCACTTTTCCCTTGGACTTTCTCTTTCTATCTACCCTTTTGCCCTTTTCTACCGTTGTTCGCTTAGACCCCTCGTTCCACCTTCTCACCCCTTCCACTTTTCATCACAGTACACCCAGACTTCACTTACCCAAGAGAGCTACGTTTTTCCTCTTTTCGACGCTTAGCGTTTTGAATTTCTCAGGCATCGAATTTCGATTCTTAATCGACGAGTGTGAAGACAGCCGTCTCTGCATGCCAATTCAAACGCTTCAAAGACTTTGTATTAGGAATGGACAATGTCCAGAATGTTTATGTTTTTTTTTTCAATTATTTTTTAATTGAATAATTAGTATTCACTTTTAATAATATTTATTAAAAATAGAATAATGGGGTTTATAGGTTATTGTTGTTATCGTTACAAAATAGGTTTTTTAGGTCGGTACCAATTTTTATTGAAATATGAAAAAGAAGGTTTGATAAGTATCAATTTTTAGTAAGCAAAAGAAAGGTTTACTAATGTTTGTTGATAATGAATGTTGTATACATTTTTTAACAAATTTCGTTGTAACTTAAAAAAAGCTTTAATAGACTTGAACCAATTTCAATTATAAAAAAACGTTTTATATATTTTTAATAATTCCTATAACAAATGAAAAGGGAAAATAAATGTTAACCAATTTTTATTCTAAATGAAAAAGAAAGATTTAATAAATTGTCATCAATCCTTATTGAAACAGAAAAAAATCCATAAAATCTGAATAAACATTCTCAGTTATTGAAAAAATCAAAACGATCGAGATATGGAAATATTATTTGAAAAAATCGGGTATCGAATAACTGTCTAAAAAAAATATCGGCACGATATAATCGATTATTCAGCGGAAAATATCGTGATCTAATTTGTATTTTGCGCAAGCCCTCTCATTTGTATCATTTTTATTCCGAGTCTCTCGAAACTTCCTGAAGAGTTTTTGGGCTGTGGGTTGTTCATGGGGAAGCGATCGAGCGTGAGAAAAAAAGTTCAGTCCGCAAGAACAGTTACGACTCTTCCGATAAGTTCTCGTGGTCGAAATGTGACTGGGAATGCACTGCTTTGTATCGGAGCCTGGTTTGCCGCGTTCGATTCACCCGACCGGCCACATTCATGGAGCAGACCGAAAACACAGCGAAATCGTTTTTACGAGATACACTCTATTCTCTACGACTTTCCTGGTCATTTCCCGCGTGTTACCGAGCAGGTTGCTGATCAGTTTCAAAAAAAAAGGAATGGCGTATCGGGATCTGTCTTGAGACCTGTTACATGATTGGACCATGGCATTGGATCATCTAACAAAGACATAAAAAGGCAGCAAGTTTTTCCGCATAATCGATACGAAGGAAATCTCAAAAAATGGCCATCACAATAGTTTAATAAAAAAAAAAGGTCCGAAAAGATTAAAAATCTAAAAATAATGCTGCACAGTCAATTACCATGACAGAGTAAATCAGCTGTTGCAACAAAAACCACAAAAATTCATGAAAGTCAGTCAAGACCCTTCGTCATTCGTTCACCAGTCATTCCAACCCTAAACAATCAACTGTCGTACATCAAACTCTCGAACCATTACGACGAGTCACACTCGCCATTACTTTCAAAACATGACTCAGTCTGGTCCAAAACTTCAAGAAAACCCACAGTTTTCCTTCCAATGAAAACCCTATACTTTTTTCTCCCAAAATTTGTATCCTCGTTCACCAGACTCGATCGAGCAGTCCCTGCAGTCCACAATTGCCAACATCCACCAAAAAAAGCTTCCTTCCCAAAAAAGAGTACCAAGATCTCTAAGTCCACTAAGAAACCTCGGAGCCAATAAGATTTCTCATTGACAGGTTGGATTTCCAAGATATATATATATATATATATATATATCCCTCGTTTCAAACCAAACAGGTAGCATCCAACCGGCACTCAATGACACGAAAAAAACATCATCATCATCATCAACAAAAACAACAACAACCAGCAACGACTCACTTTCTTTTCTCTCTCGGTAGCTCTTCGTACTCGTCGTCAGGGGAGAACGTGTCGCCGCAGAGGCGTTTGCAAAACCCAAGTTCCTCCCGAAATCCATGAGGTTAAGTACACCCTCGTCTTTCGTTTCTGGGTGCTCTCGTGTTTTCTCATAACACTCTCGTTCGTCGTTTGTGAGAAGAGGAATAGGATGAGAATGGGGGTCGATGGTAGTAGGTGACTCTCGGGGTGACGCCGATATCAAAGAGTACGTTATACCTAGCTCAGCCTCTCCTCGCTCGTTTTACCCCAAACTCATCCACACTTGTAGACACATACATCCACACAGCTACGTATAGATCACAACCAACGTCATCAACACGCAGGACGTGGTCACCCACATCACACACATCTGCACATCCATGAGACTGAAATTTTTACGAACACTCCTAGGAGTCTGGTTGTTTGCGAGTTGATGGTGAACCGTTTGAGGATAAAAAGGTCGTAACTGGGATCGATTAGGGAGTCTTTGGTGAGTTCATTTGCGCCCTTTTCATTGGGAGCTTACTGATCCAGACACAGATATAATCGTCGTGGGTGGCGGTGGTTGCCGGCGCGTACAGTCACGGGAGAGATTGCGGCGGAAGGTTGCGGGGATGGGAAGAGGGAAGGGGGGAGGGGGGTTGGTTTGAGGGGGCGGTTGGACTGGGCTTCAAAGGGGGGTGAGACGAGCCGACGAGTGTTGACGGTGGAGGGGGGAAGGTACAGCGGAGGGAGGGAGTAGGTTTCGAGAGGAGCCCGTAGGAGGAGATGATTCTCCCTCGAACGCGAGAGTTCTCGCGGCGCAACGAGCGAGTGCGGAGCTTACGTCCGAGAGTCGAGCTTCTCGAAATAAGCCTTTCTTTCTTCCCCTCTCGCTCTCTTTCTCGACGTCTCTCTCTCTCTCTCTCTCTCTCTCTGTCGTTCTTGAGTGGCTCTTTCTTTGCACTTTCCTTCTTCGTGCCCTTTTCCAACCCCCTTAATCTCGACACATTTGTGATTTCGGATTGTTCGTTTGTTTTGGTTTTTATTATTGTTATTATTTTTTCGTTTTTTTTTTCCAACGTTGCTTAATTTTCATCATCGTCGATCGAATCGTGTCTCCAGTGAACCGATGACTCGGCTTTTTTTTTTTCGAGGAAATAAACAAAGATAAAAGATAAGGTTTAAACAAAAGTAAGCGCAATGACGCGGTTACGATAATTTTGGATATTCATCGAAAGGAGTGAACTTCCGTTATACCTCGATCGATTCCTTTCGTGGAATTAAGGGGTGTTTTCTGTTTTTTTTTTGTTTGTTTTTTGTTTTTTTTTTGTTTTGGAGTGCTCGAAATTTTGATCGAAATTTGGAACGAATTATGATCGAGGGTCGGATTTGAGTGAGGGGTCGTTCGATGAGTCACTGTGAATGGCGGAAGTCGAGAGGGAAATTGTGGACGAGGTTTCGTGGAGACAGGAAATCTGTCGGGTTGGATTGATGAGGTCAAATGTTGTTCGCGGTCAGTGAATTCCGAGTGAAAGATCGGGTTCGCCGTTTCGCCGGGAATTTCAAAAAGGTATGTATTTGCTTCGCCGAGGTGTCCGATAAATACGTATTTTACTAGTTTCGAGAATGTGTATACTCGAAACACGTGTGTGCGTTTGTGCTACGGTAATAGGTGTAAAGGGGACACAATGAAAACAACATTTTCCTACCATTCGAGAGAAAAACGAAACGACGGTCGAGAAAATAATTGCAAGCGCAGATGCAGATGAGAAAATAGCCGAAGGAGAGAACGTTGAACTCATGGTTGACCGAGGACGTGTCTTCGTTTGTGTGCGTGCGTGTGTGGCTGTTCAAGTGCGTGGAGATGTGTGTGAGCTTCACCCTGGCTGACGAGGATGAAAGGAAAAAAAAAAAGTTAAAGGCTTCACGAAACCAAAAAAAAAAAAAAAAAAATCAAAATTTCCCTTCGCAAATGAGTGGCTTATGCTCTCGTGAAAAAAGCCTGTGACGTTCTTCAATCAAGAGATTAACGTTTTTGTAATCCTTTAATATTATTCGTTCATGCATTATTCATGTCGTAAATTAAAGGGTGAAGAGAGAAGAAAATTTATTGCCAAAGTTTGCGGAATTTTCGTTGGATTTGCAACCCTCTCGATTTTCTCAATTTTTACACGTTTATCCATTTCCCTCTCTCTCTCTCTCTGTATATATTTTTTTTCTTTTTTTCTCTCTCTCCCTTTATGGTGATTTGCAAAAGATAAGCAAAAGCGCATATCCAACTGAGCCCACGTGGGGCTTATTCGAAGATAAAAAAAAAAACTTTCAATTTGATAAATCGCCTGCCACGAGCTATCGTACAAATTTATACCCCGTACGAGGTGATCCTTCAGACAAGATTTTTTTTTTCGAATACGAATTTGGCTGGTACAAAAGATTAGGACCAAACATGTTCACATGATTCGAAACAAAAAACGACAAATTTGGGATTGGACCATGAATCAAAAAAGAGATCGAAAACTTGTTGAAAGTCCATTTGTCCAAGCGTTTTTTTTTTTTGGAATACGATCGTGGCCAATAAGTGAGATTATGACCAATACGATTTCGGCCAGGAAATAAATTGTGGCTGAAAGCAAGAGATAATACATTGTGGCCATTTCTTTCCACTGAAAGAAATGATCGCCAATAAGGTTTTGGCTAGTGAAATAAATGATAACAAGTTTTTTTATTTTCGCAGGTAAAAGAAATTATGACGAATTAAAAAAAATTAATTTGGCTTGATGTTTGGTCATTTGGTAATTTTTATTAATTAACGGTTCATTTATTTTGGTCATAATTGATTTCGGCTACGATTGTATTCTAGCGAAAATAAATTATCGCCAGTACGATTTTTTACAGTAAAATAAATATTACCATTTCATTGTATTTTTAAACATTTAAACATTTTAAACATTTTGTAATTAATTCATTACAGTAAAATAAATATTACTATTTCCTTATATTTTTAAACATTAAAATATTTTTAACATTTTTTAAACATTCTACTACATGTTTTAAACATACGTCAATTTGATGCTAGAACCATGCGTTAACATAGGGCTCAAATACTTGTTGAAAATGCACATAATAGTGTTTACGAACTGGCGAAACTTTCCTAATCTAAGATAATTACGTGTATCACGAAACTTTCCCAAAAACCGAATTTTCAACCGTGGCCAAATACGTTTACATTTTCAAAATATGAACGAAAGAAAAATCGACACTGGTCGATACCTGGTTGAATTTCGACTCCGGCGATACTTCGTGTCAACAATAATGTGTGGTCAATACACGGAGGGGTGACCGTTCACAGATGATACTTCTGAAGTCTAGATATTTTTATAAAAAAATCTCTTTACGAGAGAATGAAAATACCAGGGGGTCCATCTATTCTGGCACGGGTTATCTCCAGTTTCCCTGTGCCCTCGACAATCGTGGTTACAAAACGTTACGTTAAATCAGTTAAGTGCGGATGGAAAATAAAATAAGAGGGACTCGACGATAAAAAAAAATACTCGAAAATTCGAATCGAGGCGACAAAACTAATAACGAAACGAGCAACAACGTCGTTAACAAAAACCAAAAAAAAAAAAACGATTTTCTTTATTTCGTTTCGAAAGTAATTATTCATCGTGATCCTAACGATTTTATTCGAAAGTGCGACACACTCTGTTATCATGAATTTCGATTTTTTTTTTTTCAACAAGAGAGTCACGAGTATAGGCGATGTGTGGATTGTGGAAAAGGGGAGGGAGTTCGATACTGTGACAGCCGGACGATATTCGTCGAGCACCGAACCCATTCCCAATTGCCATCAAACCCGACAAAACGCTCACTCGTTGCGTCCAAATATCTCAACGGTAAACCGCGATTTTTTTCGCTCGACAGCTTCAAATTTTCCACCTCCGTTCTTTTCGTTTCGAAGAACAAACGGGATCACGCGTATGAACGAATTCATTGTTGCTGTTAAAATTCTAACGATCCAAATATAAACATTGAAATGAAGCAAAAAATTAAAAAAAAAAACTACCCTGCTCTTTTTTGGGGATTTAAATACTTTGGAAAGGTAACAAAAAAAATACGGCCGGTGAGGGGTGGGGGTGAATACGAAACCCGTTTTAGCGGGGATTCGCGATTGCACGCTGGACGAATGCACGATAAGGCTAGTGGAGGTTTCGTGAACGTTTTCCTCGGATCGCATCGATCCGCGAACTCGCAAATTTTCACTGTCGCACATTTTCCGCATCCCAGTCTGGTCCACGGGCGAAACCGGATACGTTGATCAACCAGCGAAGGGCTTCGGAAGCTAAAAGAAAACCGGTACACGCGTACCCCGTTCCAAGTCAAAGAAAAAAAAAAACAGTACTCTCGCTGAGTTCACTGTACATACGTCATTTCCGAATAGATTTGCTAAGACACGTCACTCCGTTCGACTATAGAAACGAGAAAGAGTATAAAGTGGAAAAGACGAAATAAAAAAAAATAAAAAATTGTTTAACCCTTTATATCTCAAGAACATGGATTTTTTATTTTTTGTGATTTACGGGTAATTAAAACAAAATAAGAATATACGTGTTTCATAGTTTTTCATTTATTCAATTATTTTCTTTCCAAAAAAAAAAAAGAAAAACAAATCGAAACAAATTTACAAAAAGGAGCAAAATAATGAAAATAAATGTTATTGATAACGTCAAATATCAAATATTTAAACAGTCACCAGTCCATGTTATTCACAATAAAGCCTAAAAAAACGAAAAAAACTATTTTTTTAATAATTTTCAATTCGGAGCACACGCGAACTTGTTAAAACCACTAACGACTTTGTGAAAAAACTTCAATTTGTGACAGGTGACGCCATCTAGTGATAAGTTTTATCACTAAGTTCGCTAAAAAGGTAATAAAAATATAATATGTATCGCGAAAATTGCTTCATAATTGAAAATTTTAGTCTTCTTGATCAGTAATGAATTAATTGAGTTATTATTTGGTAATTAACATAATTAGTATTTTTAATCGATATCGAGTGATAATTAAATTACTTAATGAGTGGATAAAGTAAGTAAGCAATCGAATGAATTTGAAAACACACTAAATAAAAACGATTTGTTAAAAAAGTACACTTCAACTTATTAAAATAATTGAATAGATTACGAATATTATTTCATAATTAAATATATTCGTTGCTTCAATTAGTCACTAATTCAATACGTTATTATTCGATGAATAAATAATCAATGAATTATTAAATACAGTTAATAAAACGAAGTAAGTAACGAATAAAGTAAACACGAAAGAACAAAAATAAAACCGACTTGTTGAAGAAGTACACTGAAAAGTAACAAAATAATGAAAAATAATATGACAATTACTTCATAATTGATGATTTCCATCAATTCACTTAAAAACAAAATAAAGGGAGTCCTTTATGCTAAATGAACGGCTGAATAGGCGCCATCGACCGATGACGTCATCTCGCCTGTGATACTACTCAATGTAATCCAACAGTTCGCCGACTCCATCATTAATGCATTTCGTCCATTTTCGTTTTATGCATTTTCGTACCGGTTCTGGGAAATTTTGTTTCGGCTCAAATAACCTTCATTATGAACGGTAATTTCGAACGTTACTGATAGCCGGAATTAATTGACAGGTTGTCAATAACTGGGATTAGGGGGAACTAAATATATATATATGAATTATATACATTTAAATATATATATATATGAATTATATACATTTAAATATATATATATACACATATATATATATTCCTTATAATCGATAAAATGCGGAACAAACTGTTGCTAAGAAAGATCAACGATACAACGATTAAACGATGAGCAATTTTTCTTTCCTTATGTCCCTACACCACGACGAATTGCCTTCCATTAAACGAGCATTATTAATCTTTATAATTCCAACTGATAAATGAATAGCCTGCTGCGTCACGTTATACCGAAATTGCGGCATTAATCGAAGTTTCCTTCGTTGTCCTAACTTATATGTATCGCAGAGTAAACGCCGGCTTAAACTGAAAGATGATTACAAGGAGCGTAATATGATTCTTGAGTTTTTTTCGAAGATACACTTTTGAAAATATTTTTAACAATTTTAATTGTTCTTTTTGAATTCAGCAAACTTTAGTTGCCATCAGATAATATTATTGAAAACTTCGGACAATATGAAATTAATATTAATTAATTAAAAAATTTTTAATATTTATAGTTAATTAATATTTAATTAATTAATGGTATCTAAATATTAATTTAATTAGAATTCAAATACCATGAGATAATTTTACTGAAAACTTTAGATACTTCGAGGTAATACTACCGAAGACAACATGAAATACTATAAAATCCATAATTCGAGATAATGCTATTGGTACTTCGAGGCAATATTAATAATGCGAACTTCAGATCATTTTTTTTTTATAGTCGAGGTTGTTGAAATTGAGCAGTCCTATTTCCCTTTAAAGAACCAGCCATGTAGAAATTTACGTCAGAAAAAAAGACTGCCCCTTGTGTAGCTCCCCTAGATAATATCAGGCCACGTAATGGTTCTTAGGTCAGGCCCCACTTCAGCATCCCTTTTCCAGACATTGATTAGCAACTCGTCTGGAAACAAAGTTCAAATCACCAGGAAAGTCATAGGGAGTAGAATGGAACGCGTAAAGATGATTTCCTGATCTTTGCGATCCGTTCCATGAAAGATACCCAATACCCAGTACCCAATGACGAGGGTAGTCGAATTAGACGAGTCAAGCTTGGTCAGGGTTTCAGTCGAAGCAAAGTATTGGAAGTAACAGTTTTGCCCGATATTACTTTCATGTATGATCCCACCGAGCACTTG
Organism: Ophioninae sp. B BG-2022a; assembly: GCA_030522765.1. Taxonomy (NCBI): domain Eukaryota; kingdom Metazoa; phylum Arthropoda; class Insecta; order Hymenoptera; family Ichneumonidae; species Ophioninae sp. B BG-2022a. Next base: position 17,524 of record JAPYZJ010000517.1, read on the forward strand.
AACTATTTTTTCAAAATTCTCTTTGGCCTTATATCACCAAAAAAAAGGGATATAGTAGGTGGCACTTTTTCTTGTTTTTTTTCCATAGAAATGAGCGAAAGTTGATGTCTGCAGTTGAGCCTTTCCGTGAATAGGGAAAAAGGTATAAGGTGTGCTTTTCAGTTTGGTCATTTGAGTTCTGTTGATCCCGATTATGATTCAATTCCGTTTGACATTTGAAGCTTACTCTGGACCTCGTTTGACAACCATTTCGGGGTGGAGTCTCACTTCTGTTATTCCCTATTCTATTCGTATTAAGGTATGAAGTACCATGCTTGATATTAATCTGAAACTAAACGAACAAAATTCTTCATCGTCAATGACGCTTTTCGAGAATGATTACTAGCGATTCGCCAAATTCTCGGCCGCAATTTCATCAAAGAGCATTTAGAAACTTTCGTTGAAGTACCCTCCAATCTACTTAGCAATGATTTTCTATATGCTAAAGTACGCCGTTCAACATTTATTGCCAATAGTCCTGATTGCAATTTTAGTGGTGTTCAGTTGAGAGAAAAGGTTGCTTCAGATATGCTGGATTTTTAACATGTGTTGTTGTTTTTTTTAAGAACGTACGATGTAATAATAATTCGTAAAAAAGTAAGTGGTCAAGCGCGAAATGTAGTGCATTCAGATGAGAGCCAATGCAAAACAAGGGAATGCATAATGCTCCGCTCATTTTTCGCTCTACCGTTCGCTCTCTCATTGTTCTTAGCTTTTATGGATATCTATGCATTGTCTTTTCTATCTGGATTTCACTGTGCCATATTTTTATGTATTATACCCTATTTCCACTATTCGCATAGCTGCCTATCTCTTTTCCCACTTGAAAATGGTGTCCATGTGTGCATCCAGGATCCCACTTCGAACGTCTCCCAGGACCATATACTTCAGGGAATTTCGCTATCCCAGCTCTCGATCATCATTTACGACTGTAGATGCCTACTGGTGACACAATGGAGTTTCCCTCTTGCTATAAAATTGGGAAAAGACATCTTTGACGTAGGACCCGAAAAGGAAAATTTAGGAAGTTGTTTCCTTCACGGAGCATCCACGTTTTACGTATTTTTCAATTTCAAATTTCATAATACAATAACGAGTTATGAAGAGAACAACGATAGTAGTTTATTCATGGAGGCTGTGTTGAGGATTAAGCTTAAACCATTCTTAATCGTCAAAAGTTGCGAAGTTACTTAACAGTTACGCGGGTTACTTAACAGTAAGCCGATTAACAGCATTGGAGTTGACGATAATAAATCTATTAGAAATTCATGGCTCATCCGGGTACGTTTTTTTTTTCATCGTTACGAAATATTGGAGCTTCCGAATGGAGGCTCTTGTTGAAAGTCAGCATTGTGTCGACGTTTCGCAAACGTTACAGGTGTTCCATATGCAGTCGCAGTCATCGGTTTTACATTGCTGCTTCAGCCAATCGGATATATCAAATTGATCAGCTGGTCATTTAAAAACAAAAACCGGATTGGTCGGTGTGTCAAATAGGATTCCTACAATATTCTCCATCTCTATTCGGATTGTCTCGATGTTTTTGGATTTCCAAGCTTTCTCGATGGTTCCTAAAAAAATTGTTGTTTTATGGGGCCCAAGTTTTGGGCCTTGTCGAACTGAACGGAATGACCAGTTTCCATCCAATGCTGAGCCAGGGCTGATTGTCCAATGTGGTAATGTTTGATGCACCTTTGATGTCCTTTGATATTCATTCACTGATCTTCCTCCTGATTTACTCGATGTACACTTTACCTCATGATCAAGGTATCTCATTCTTCTCAGATTTGAAGAAAACTCGCACTTTGTCTTTCTCTAGTACTTCCCTAGTCGAGTTCTAATTTCGATGCCCTGATTTTCTAAAACCCGAAATATTTGCCAAGGTTGTGAGAGACGCGAGCCTGAGAAACGACTAAAATTAGGAATCCTCTAGGGACTGATTGAGCGAGAAAAATGTGTGGCGCATCACCTTAATGAGTATTATTGGAAAATGTTGGAGAGCGACGAAGAAATTATCGCGGAGAGGGGTTAGTGGAGAACGGAAAAAAAAAACAGCGGAAGCTGGAAGCTTTTAACGTATTTACGAGTTGTGCATGAAAAGTACTTGGACTCTTGGCCTTCGCTGCAGGCTAACAAGGAGGACACTCAACGATTGATTAATTTACTGAACGTAAATAATGATAACAATAATAATTATTATTATTGTTATTATATTTCGAGTATAAAGATTGTTTTAACGTAATAATAATAATAATAATAATAATAATAATAATAATAATAATAATAATAATGAACTCTTCAATTTTCATAATTTGATAATTCAATAAATAATGTTCCTTATCATTATTAATAACATTTTTCTTGTTTTTTTAAATAATATAAAAATACGATAATAATAATTCAAACGCCCGTTTCGAAATTCAGTTACGTTGGCATAGTACGTTGAATATTTCCAACATCATTCCAGTTCTTGACTGCAGCCTCGAGCAACGAAATTTAGTATTTGTTACGTCAAGTTTCTTAATGTTTACTTTAACGAATAATTAACTTTAACGAATAATTAACTTTAATGAATAATGAACTTTAACGAATAATGAACTTTAATAAATAATTAACTTTAACGAATAATGAACGAGTCGATAAATCAACGACGAAGAGTTTCCTAGTCGGAGAGCCGGCCATGCGGAAACATTATGACGTTGCATCGATGAAAAAAAAAAAAACAAAAATTGATAAAAAAGCTTAATTCACCGTTCGATAGGTTATCCGAAGCTTAATTAGGTCGAAATTGCGCGGCATCGGTTGGTGGACGCGTGTCGACGAGTCCCCTGTGCAAATCCCGAGGCGATCTGGTTTGAGAGATTTGATCAATTATGCAAAGTGCGTGTACCTCGAGTTTTTCCATATTCCGCTTATCATCAATTCCATGCTTATTTTATCGTTTAACGATTTATTCAGTGTTGTTCCTTTTGCAGTGGTAATTTTAGGTAAGCAACCATTTCGCGTTTGTTTACCTCAAATGTTAACATTGCGGGAACGCGATTAATTATTATCAGCTCGGAAGTGGATCGATACTGGTGGATGCTGGAGATTCGCTGGATGCTAAATTTTGAGGTTAACCAGCTGTTACACGTTACACATACTCGGAGCGGTGACCGTTCGTCCTTGCCCTAGCCGACCCATTGATAAGGCAGTGAAATGGTGATTTTTTTTCAGATTACGATCTATTGGGTTGCTCAAAAATCAATTACGGTTTTCCAATGGTTTAATTTGATGTTTGGGTTTGTTTTTGCTACCAAAAATATTTTTTTTGCAAACATTGAATTCATATTTTTACACCTAGTAAATTATTTAATGAAAAAAAATGTGAAATAAATGATGTATTATTTTTCAACGAAATGTTATCATTGCCATAAAATTTTGGCAATTTTTTTAACCCCCTTAAATTCAGCTTTGAAAATGTTATTTATACGATCGAGTTTTGTGGAATTTGTATTGGTCAGTAGGGCACATTTTTACTGATCGCATCGCGCAAATAAGACTCATGAATATTGAGCTTCGTTCCCCTATCATAATTTCCACTGATTCAACGAAAAGCGTCATTGCCCATATTCCACTGCCACGCATACAATTCTATGTGTGCATTATGCGTTCGGTTCTTCCGTTCTCATACGCAGGTATTAACCACGTACGGGGAATTGAATTCATACGACTGTTCAATTCACCAGAGGTATGCCACCTATCAGAGTTTTGGGTTGTTAATAATTCCTCGTTGCTCATTGTCAAACTCCGCTATTATGCGATCAATAAACAATCATGGATTCGGTGAATCGATTACGCAACCGACGAGTACCCTTATCACAATACGACGAGGACAAGATCAAAGTTTTTGAACTATATATACATACATACCTTTTTTTTCAAAATCCGTCATGTGAGTTGAAAAAATGTTTTTTTTTGTTAACACTGGAAAATCTTTGTTTGTTTAATGTTAAAGTTATTGGTGAAATCGATTAGCATATTTCAAGCATCGTTTTTATTTTTTATCAATTAATTTCAAACGTTTTTAATTCGTTTTTATTTTTTTGTTTTCTTTCGTGCTGGATTTTTTTGAATAATTATTTTCTTTAGTCTTTTATTTGTTTTTTTTTTTCGTTCTTTTTATTTTACGGGTTCGCCGCTCCGAGAATTGCCAGTTCGCTGTTAAACTCGACCAGAAGATTCCTATTTAATGAGAGTACTGAATAAGCATATCCAACGAGCGTACTAAATGAAAAAAAAATATGATTAATCATTGTTTGGGTTAATACCGACTTTTAAACCAATTGTTCTTTCGGTCAAAAGCGATCGTTAATAAACAGTAATTAATCATTGTTTTTATGCAATAATTATCGTTATTTCAATGACGATAATTACGTCATAATTATTATATTAATTATGATTATACAATTACGTCGTAATTATTGTCCTTTATACATCACGCATACATTTCTCCACAATTATTATCACTACTAAACAAATAATTTTGAAAAATCATACATTTTTTTTACGATCAGGTTTTCTAATTTTTTTTTTTTTATATTTGCCCTTTAATACAAATAAAAAATAATTTTCTCATTGACTTTGTTACCGCATACAATTTTTGTTGAGCGCGCATGAACGAAATACTCGAAAGAGGTTGTGAAAAAAAAAAAGAAAGAAATTTACTCGGCGATACAGCACTCGAATGAGTGAAGTTAGCTGCCAGGACGTTAATCCTTTTTGCTATTTTAGCGTACGAGAACCCGAGCTATCGCTTTGTAGCACGTACTCGGATAGTTCATCGTGCTTGATGCAAGTACTCGAAATTTTCCTCTTTTCCACTTGTTCGCATGAAGAACGAGGATAGGCGCGCTGTGGGCGGAACCGCGTACTAAAAGCCGCACGCACACGTGTCTACCCACCCTCGTATGTAATGAGAGACGAAATGAGCTTTTCAAGTCTCGTTGTCGAATACTTTGCAAAAATTTTCGCACGCCTCGATTACCAAAGCGCCATTCTTTTTTTTCATATTCTCCAGAGCGTTGTACAAACCATTTTCATATCGAAAAGTAAACGGCGAACAATACGTTTTTGTTTGTCACTTTAAAAATAAAAGCTGTCGGATCTCGTTGGCACTTGTAATTAATTAATCTTCGTTTCATTCGCGTATATAGGCGAGATGTGTTTTTTTACTTGTATTCATTTATTCGCTTACCAAATAAATAAAATGGAAAAAAAAAACATTTTTTCGAAATAAAATAATATGTATGAATCAGACGATGGTTCTTCGCGTATTAATTTTTTTTTTGTTAAATTGTTGGAAATGAATTATTTATGCATTTAATATACATATATGAATTATTATAGATAAATGATTTTATTCTTTCTAGTATTTCATCGATTTTAATGGAGATTTGAAATTTTTACAAAAAGGGATTATAATCCTTGTAAACGAGACGGATTATTTATTGAGGCATTGAATAAACGCTTGTTTTTGAAAAATGTTTTTTAAATATAATTTTTTAAATTATTTTACGCTCCTGATTACTCTATAGTTGATACGTTTACTAGCTAAGATTCTGTCCCATTTTAACCCCACATCTTTGTTTTGCTTCGAGTTTCTCTATATCCTTGTAGATTTTTTTACTGGGATTGTAGATTTTTTTACTTTTACGTATTACCCTTATCAATTGAAGCCTTTTCGTATAATTCCCTGAGAGAAGTTGGCTTACTTAATTTTACGTCCTATAGCGTTCTTATGTTAAATACGTTATCGAGGGCACGGGGAAACTGAGGAAAACCCGTTCCAGAATAGATGGCCCCCCCCTATTAATCCGATGATTACCCAGTAGTCTTGACAGTATTCATACGAAAGTATCAGTGTACCTTGATGAGTCGGTGAACCGCTAAGCGGTCACCGCTCCGAGTATTGGCGTTGGGCAAAGTGCTGAACTCAAAAGCACCCGAGCCGAACCGTGACCTCTCGTCCTCGAATGTCGGTCGCAGACAAGATTTTTCATTAAATTTTCACGAAAGTGCGCACTGCTGTAACGCTCCGAGCAAAGGAAAACGGAAATTCACGTTTTTTGTCCCGCTTCTTTTTTCGGCGGAAAAAAAAAACGTAATTGAAAAATAGAATCTCGTTCGCGTTTCTCGGTATAGAACTTTGCCGGCATTCTATTTCAGTGTGGGAGATGCGCTCTTATAAAATTCTCACTACGGCAAAGTCTCGCTGCGGTAAGACAATGCGATGAGAACGCAAGCGCGAACAGAAATGGCAAGAGATGAAAGGAAAAAGAAATACAGACAGGAATAGAGCAAAGCGAGAGAGAGAGAGAGAGAGAGAAAGTGAGAGTGAGAGAGAGAAAGAAAGAGAGTGAGTGAATCAGCGAGAGAGAGGGAGAGATGATGATGGTGATGATGATGATGATGATACATTTTATTACTCCCCAGTAAAAAAAAACTTTCGGGCGATTTGGAAAAAAGTTATAAAAAAATAAAATAAAATATAAACATTGTACCAAATAATAACTAACATAATCGAACAAAAAATACAAAAAAAACGGAAAATAAAACGAAAAAGCACAATATTAATTAAAAATGCAATATAAACCAGAAAACGAGAGAGAGAGAGATTGATATTGAAATTGATCGATTAATATATTTTATTATGCCCCAGCGAACTTTCGACAAAAGTAATAAGAGAATAATGCAATAAAAATCAGTAACTAAAATAATAACAGGAAAATCAACAACAATAATTAGTAACAAAATAATAACAACAAAAGAGAAAGAGAGAGAGAGAGAGAGAGAGAGAGAGAGAGAGAGTGCGACAGAGAAATTGAGAGTAAGAGAGAAAAAGTAAGAAAGAGAGCGAGCGAGAGAGAGAGAGACTAAAAGAGGGAGAGAGAGAGAGAGAGAGAAAAATAAAAAAGGCGAAAGAAAGAGGAAGAAACAGAAAAAATATGAGAGTGATCTCCCTCTCGTTCCATGTCTGTTTTTTTCTCGTTCCCTCTTTGTTCTCCCTCTCTCTTTTTCTCTCTCTCTCTCTCTTCGAGAATAAACGAAGAGAGACAGCGAAAGAGAGAGAGAGAGAGAGGGAGAGAGGGAGAGAGAGAAAGAGAGAAAGAGAGAGGGAGAGAGAGAGAGAGAGCGAAAGAGAGAGAGAGAGAGAGAGAGAGGAAGCGAAGTAGAGAAAGATAAAAAGAGAGAGGTTAGGGGAAGCGGAGAATTCGTTTCTCTACCAAAAGGATGAGAATCTCATCAGAGAAGCTTGCCCGCGCTAATCTTCGGTACAACTACTGGAAAAGGCCGCGCGCACTTTTCTCAACTCCTTGGCAAGGAACAAAACCGGGAGTTCTTTTCCTCGAGACAAAGTGGATGCAGTACCCCCAGTAGATACGAAACTAATCGCGTCAGGTGCACCGAGTTGAATGCTCCACTCGTGCAACGCGACATTCAGGCAATACGTTCCTTTTTGTACGTCCCAGACAACTTCTGCTTATCATACGTGCATACCGAGGGTGCAGAAAAAAAAAACAAGGTTTCTGGCCAAAAAATTATTCGCCACGAAAATAGTGATTTATCTGAAACTTTTTCGATGATTTACTGGTGGTTTTTTTCGACATTAATTGTCAGCAGCACCAAAATCTATATACAGGGTGTCCGGTAATGAATGGATAACCTTGAAATGTGTTATAGTATATCTTATGCCCATTCAGAAAAAAATACGAAAAAAAAATATATCATGAGTAGTAGCAAAGTTATGATTTTTAAAAAGTCTAATTTTTTTTACCTTATTTCACTTTTATGAACACTACGATCAGAAATGAATCGATTCCATCGGTTTTTTGGTGTTTTATTCATTCATTTTTGATCGTCGAGTTCATAAAAGTGAAATAAGCCAAAAAAATACACTTTTAAAAAAAGTTATAACTTAGGTACTACTTATGATATATTTTGTTTCGTATTTTTTTTTTTTTGAACAGCCATAAGCTATATTATAAGACATTTCAAGGTTACCCATTCGTTACCGGACACCCTGTATATATATATTTTTTTAATGTTCAACGATGCCACCTTTATATTGGAAATCTTGATCGAGGTTCAAAGGAAGATATCAATATCCATATTTCATATTATCAAATCAATTTTTTTTTGGATTTTCTACGATTGGATAATTTGCGAAATTATATGCACGATGCATTTAATGTTTCGTTAATTATTTTATTGCTGGGATAGAGTAAATCGTGATTTAAGTTATTTTCATTTGGAGTCGATTTCTGGATCAGAGAAGAAGATTCATCCATTTCATTTTTTGTGAAACTTGATAATAATGACGATCGAAGATCGAAGTTGGTCTTTTCCAAATTCTCGAGCAGTCTAAAGAACATACAGGTGGGAACAATTAAATACAAAATTTTGAAAAATCGATCAATTTTATTGAACCGTTCAAAAATTCATATTTTTGGAAACAGTTTTTTTGTAATCTTTCATCGTAAAATAAAAAGTGACCTATATTTGATTCAAAAAGGGATCCATATTTCGCTGTATAAATTTGTTTTTCATTGGTGTTTTCTTTTACCTATCGAAGATGTATTTTCGTAAAAAGGAAGAGAGGAGAGGGTGAGGTAAAGATATATCGGAAAATGATACAAGTGCACAAAGATTCGAATCGTTTTCCAGTAATCTCGTGCATTACCTTCGAGCACACATATTTTCAAAGTGGAATAGTTAGTTTTCCATTCCAGACTGAAAATACAATTTTCACCGAGTTTCTCTAAAATCCGTTTCGATCTACCTTTGTTTATGATTATTTTTTTCTTTTCTGTTTTTTTATTTGCCTAGAGATAGTTACATGCTCTTTGGGTGAAAATCGTGGGCAGCCCATTGCGAAAGCCGTGGAAGTTTGCCCGTGGTTGGTTGCCAAGTTCCTGCTCACTGTAATGTCTCCAGTTTCTCTGTTGCTCCCGTATATCAATTTTATTTTATTTGCTCTTCTTTTGTTTCGTTGTTTTTTTTGTTTTGTTCCTTCTTAAACCTTCCAGCCGTAAAGTTCGTAAATTTCTATTGCTATCTTGAAATCCAAACGGTTAGCATCTCTCGCTTGAAAATATCTATGTATTTATAGGTTATCTTACCGGTTGAACGACTGACATCGATCTTGATACAAAATAGTGAATCAGCTCTAAAAAGATATAACTGAATGGACCGTCGCACTAAAAATGGGGTAATAGTGGATTTACTGGTTCGAATCGTGTCGTACTTTTTTTAGTTTTACATATGCCTCATTTACTAATAAATAAATTATTAGAAATGTTAACTTTGGACTTTTAATAATAATCGAAGTCAAATTCGATTTTTATTGTGTTCAGTCTTCAGAGAGATAGAAAAGGACCTCATTGGGCAAAGTAAAGTAAAACCCAATAGGGATGTGTAAAATATGTTCAAAATTTAATTTATCACAAATTATGTTTTAAAAATATTGTATAAAAATTTAATTTTCGTGAATAAACTTTTTTCCATTGTTTTATTTGGGTTTGTTTGCGGTTACAAAAAATTCGATTTATCGGAAATGATGTTTCGTAAATATTTTCTAAAAATACGGTTTTCGTGAATAAATGTTTTTTTTTATATTCTTTATCAGAACCGAGAATCCAGGGGATTCAAATATTTATTCATATGCCTGAATAAACTATCGAAAACCTCATGCATTGGAAAACAGAAGTTTTAGGTGGATGGAGTTTATTTTACCTTTTTGACCATTGATACCTGTCCCTTTTTGATTTAACGAGTATTTCAATGTGATATGTTGGTCCGGATGAAACCATCTCTGCACCCACTGGTTGAATTAAAAATGGACCACTCAACTGCGAATTTCAAATATGGAATTTTTTGTTTCACCGAATAATTAAAGATAATATCACGTATTATCCATCACGAGAGATGATGCTATACGTATCCGGGATCAAATCCGTTCACAAAGTTCCTCGTTCCGAGTTTTCACCTGCATATAATTTTTCCTTCGGGGCAGCAGAGCTCGTTAAACGCTCTTTTTTCGGTCAGTGTGCATCAAAGCTTTGCTGTTCCATAAAACTGAATAATTGCGATAATGTTTGAATTATTCGCGTATAAAATACTTTCCTATAAAACTGTGGATTCAAGGGGTCCACGTAAGAAGATTTTGTTTGTTTATCAACATTGTTTTCACTAAAAGAAATAAACCGTTATTTTTTTACAAAACGAATTATTACCAATTGACCCAATTTTAAACACAAACATTTTTGTATAAGAACATTTTCACCGAAAACAATTAAAAGGAGAGAAAAAATCTTATTTGTCGTACAAGAATGATTGTAATTTTTTTTACAAAATAAATTGTTTCCAATTAATGAGAAATAAAATATTTTTGTTTTCGCATATGAACTTATTTCATAGGTAAATTATCAAAAAATATTCAATCAAAAGAAAAAAATTGTCCGTCATCGGACGAATCGTTATTGGCATAAGAATTCGAAAAAATTGACCAATTTTTTTCGTTCACTCAGGTTTGGCTCTTGAAAAAAATAAGCTTAGTAATTTTTGGTATATATATTTCCCATCAAGGCAGCTGTCAAGAATGCCCGTGTTTACTCTTTTTTCTCTTTAAAGAAAAACGTTCACTCATTTTACTCTTCCAAAATTCGCGACAATTGATATCATTTTTTAAAGAAAAACGTTAACACTTTTTACTCTGTAAAAATTCGCGAAAATTGATCAATTTTTTTCGTTCGTTCAGGTTTGGCTCGTGAAAAAAAAAATTAGTTTAGTAATCTGTCGTATATATATTCCCCACGGGAACAGCTGTCAAGAATGCCTGTGTTTACTCTTTTTTACTCTTTAAAAATTCTCGAAAATTAATATGATTTTTTAAAGAAAAACGATAACATTTTTTACTCTTTAAAAATTCGCAAAAATTGATATAATTTTTAAAATAAAAATATTCACCCTTTCCACTGTTTAAAAATTCGCGAAAATTGATATCACTTTTTCAAAGAAAAACGTTTACACTTTTTACTCTTTAAAAATTCGTAAAAATCGATACAATTAAAAAAAAAAAACGTTTGCTCCTATTACTCTTTAAAAATTCGCAAAAATTGATCAATTTTTTTCGTTCGTTCAGGTTTGGCTCGTGAAAAAAAAGATCAGTTTAGTAATCTGTCGTATATATATTTCCCACGGGAACAGCTGTCAAGAATGCCCGTGTTTACTCTTTTTAAAGAGCGAAGCTTTCAAAGAGCCGTTCCTTGTTGAGCATGTGTCACGTTAATTTTCCGTACGTCAGATACAAGGAAAGTTTCGAGTTCACCAGGAGTCTCGATTGTAACGAACAAAGCCGTCCCCTGTCACATCTTTATTTCAAACATTACACCCTACTATAATGTATTTTCCGCATATGCCGTCTCGCGGTTGTCCCGATATGCGAATTTATTCGGAACTTCGAGGGTATATAGGGCTTCTTGCATGAACAAATCTCGGGACGAGTTTATCGGGTGTACGGTTACCGAGTTTCAATGACCAACACAAGTACGTGGGTGTGACGTGAAGCGCGTTATATCTATATGGGATATACATGGAAATGTATCTCCACCATGGCTGGACGAAAATTGAAACTCGATTCAGTCGTGTCGAAGATGAGGTCTAGGGGTAATGAGACGTGAAAATCGCAGTCACAGTCATGCCCCTGTGTATTTTCACATATACATTTTATATACATGTATGTGTGTCACGTGTAACCGACTTTTTCGTGTTTTATACATCGCTACGTACATACGGGCATTTTTATGCAAATCGTCCACGTCCACAAACGTTGCAAAATTGAAGTACAAATTTTATGGTTTTTTTTTCTATGGTGAACGTGTAAGCTTCGTAATGTATAAATTATGGGATTGGAAAAGGGTGAAAATGAAGATTGTTAAAAAAAATTACTTCGAATCTATAAAAAAAGGTAATCGAAAAATCGTTCGGATATTTGGTTTTACGCACTTTAACAAAATTTATAAAATTATAAATTATTGGAGAAAATAGAAGTTCAGAGAATTACGAACGAGCTTGCGACCAAGAATACGTCCAGGAATTTTTATGCCAATTGTACTTGCATAAATGTTGCAAAATTAAAGTACATATTTTATGGTTTTTTTTTAATGATGAAGGACGTCGAAACTGTGTAATGTGTAAATTATGGGTTAATTAAAAGCTATAAATGAGCTGGTGACAACAACGTAATTAATTGTCTCTGTTTTAAAAATCTGAGAATAGAAACATTTTTTTCAGAAATTTTTTCTAAAAATCGATAACACTGGATAATAAGCTTGTTTTTAATCGTAGGAAAAATTTTTGTCAATGCTTTTAGATTTTCTGAGAAGCACCGGTGTCGTAATTGTTAATAAGGAATGGAAATTAAATTACAGAAATTGAGAATCCATTGGCCACAGTCGTTATAATAATAATATATGATATTTATAAGCAAAGCTCTTTATGCATAATGAAAAATGAGAAGAAATCTATCATCCGAATAACATCGAGTGTTGCATAGTTACATTTTTCGGAAACAAAGCTCAAAAACGTAACGACCTTCGTTGCGAAATCACTTGTCAAAATCAGCACTTACCGTGACATCGAAGATAACGTATTGTTCGACTTTTCATATTTATCTTTTTCGTTCAATGGAAAATTGTAGTTGAGAAAGTAAACGATTACAATTGTTTTTCCATATTGTAATTTCACGAGAGGCCATTAGCGTTTCGTTCCGGGATGGAGATTGGGGAGGTCGAGTATCGATATCTGATACCACGTAACAGCTCCCATGGATAAAAAAAAATAACAAACAAAAAAATAACAAAACAAAAAAAACGAAATCCATTTGAAATCTTCTTTCCACGTGAAATCGATTTTCATATAGAAATGGAATTGTTTGGCGAGCCGTTGCGAAGTTGTTTCGTCAAGCCGATTACAACATTGGAGTCGATGATAAAAAATCTTCTAGAAATTTATGGCGATAGATCCGGATACGTTTGTTTATTTTTACAAAATATTGAAGCTTTTGAATAGAGGTTCGTATTGAGGGTCAGCATTGTGTCAACGTTTCGCAAACGTGACAGTCTGCGTCATCATCATGGCTGAGAGCTTCGATACTGGAGCTTTCGTGTCTCAGGTGTTCCACATGCAGTCGCAGTCATCGTTCCGGATTACTGCATCAGCCAATCCGATATATATCAAATGGATCAGCTGGTCAATTAAAAACAAAAACTGGGTTGGTCGGTGTGTCAAATAGTATTCCCACAATATCCTCCATCTCTATTCGGATTGTCTCGATGTTTTTGGGATTTCCAAGCCTTCTCGATGATTACTAGAAAAATTGTTGTTTTATGGGGCCCAAGTTTTGGGCCTTGTCGAACTGAACGGAGTTACCAGTTTCCATCCAATGCTGAGTCAGAGCTGATTGTCCAATGTGGTAACGTTTGATGCACCTTTGGTGTCCTTTGATATCCATTCACTGATCTTCCTCCTAATTTACTCGATGTACACTTCACCTCAAGAGCATGGTATATATCAACCCCCCTAGATCGTCCAATAGTACCTAATCTTCGATCGTTCACACTACCAAGTAATTGCTCCCTCTTCTCCTCATCTCCATTTGTCATTGCACAGGATATGAAAAAAAAAAGAAAAGTACAATTATCGAAATCAAAAATACGTAATTTCTACTTTTTTGTATTACGGTGGTAAAACGAACGGGGATTCTCACACGAATTTGGAAATTTCTACAATAGTGACAGACATCAGTCTTCGAGCAGTCTATTCAAATGAACACCGCTGTGAGAGAATAAATAATAAGAAGGTTGGGCGAGGGATTTGCTATGATCGCGAATCCTGGATTTCATTGGCATGAAACGCTCCATATAAGGATCCGAATGATAGGGCGAAGGGCTCTGTAGTGTGTTGCAGCACAGTACATCGTTTATATACTGTTTCAGATATCTCCCCCCCCCCATATATATATATATATATATATATATATATATATACATGGGGTGTCCCAAAATCCATTAATGTTGAAAATAAACTACCAGTTTCTAATGGTCCAGGATACCCAAATATGACATCAGAAAAAAACGTCATTTTTGACGTTTTACGAAATGTTGAAACCCGTGCAAATTTCTAACTCAATGCAATATTTCACATGTCAAAGCTGCCAATACAGATATTTTTTGTGTGTGTGCGTTTTTTCTCGTTCTATCAATAATAACCACAAACATTAAAACTGTTATCTATTTTGAAATATCACCACTCAATTCGATTAGCGTAATAATAATTCGAGGCATTAAAAAAGCAAACTGTCAATACCACACTATTTCTTCAAAGCGGAATCATTTAGTTTAGATTTAAAAAGGACGCAATACACAGAGCTTCCTAAAAGCAGAGGAAAATAAAGTACTCAATTATAATAGTATTTTATTGCAAAAAAAAAAGATAATTTTGAAAATATTGAAACATTTATAGCTCGTTCGAATCGACATTCCTTCAGTTGATGGTTATCGACACCCCGATATCTTTTAGTAATATTCAGACTGAATATTACTAAAAGAAAACTGAAGAAAAAAATCTGTATTTGCGACTATGAGTCATTGGCTCGAATCAGGGATTTTCACGAGTCCTCAAAAGAGGTAATATCACGAAATCTGTGGTACTTTCACCAAAGTTTGATCATTCTGGATTAGGATTTGACCGCTTGTCAGAAAATGGAATATTATGACCCGATTTTGGGACACCCTGTACACACACCCTTATAACCTCCCTCTCAGTCGAGATTGTATATCTCCTAGTGAATATATATACGTCAAGAGTATACAGCGGTGAGTCTGTGGGGGAGTCTGAACCCAGCGATTCTCCCGAGCGGAAATTCCGTCGGCACCGCAGCTGCAGTGGTTTCTGACTGTGCTAGCCAGGCTGTCCATCATGTATGGTGAACCAGAATAACGTCGTTTCAAAACAGTACCCATGTATATTTCGCGTCATACTTATCCCCATATATATCTCTTTCTCTTTTGGGTCAGAGCTGAGCAAACTCAGCAAAAATGCTCATATTTGCGTATGCAATGTAATTTTGTGCCATTGAGGGTTTCTATGCTGATAAAATGACCTGCAAACGTCACAGCGTATTTCGTTGGGAGACAGCGCGAACGGTAAATGGGAGTGAAAGGCATAGCGAAGTAGAGTATTGTTGGTGGTGTGAAATACATCCTGGATCACTGTTGCAATTTTAAACGAAGTGCTCATGCCTCAAGAAATCGTGACCGTGTATTAGGTCTTTCTCCTGGCGGAGAAATCATTACGTCAGATTTTTCGTAATAAATATTTAGTAAGGAAAAGTCAACTGAAAAAGCACGTAATTAGCATGCCGAAATGGAAAAAAATTAATGTAGGTTTTAAACTCCTCTTTTTAGGGACGCAACATTTTTCTACTACTTTAGAGGAAATTTCTTTTTTACTACTTTAGAGGAAATTTCACGAAAAGGTAAACAATAATTGCTGATAAATCAGCATTTTAAAACTTAACGAAAGTAATCATGATTACGAAAATTAATAATTTTTTTATAGTTAAACGAAAAAGTAATTAGAAATTCGTTGTGTAAAAAGAGAATTTTTCCCGTATGAAGGACACTCTGATATATCCGTATATTGACCCTCGTTTAGAAATAATAGTGAAAAAATTATCACTATGAGGTTGGGATGTCGTTGACAGTTTATTTTTAGATATTTTTTATTTTTCAAGTGGTTTTTTTTCGAAGATGTTCCAATGCAATTCGAGACGGTTTGCACTGTTTAAAGCTCGTTAAAAATAAATTCCGAAATATTTAACTGTAAAACGCATAAAATTAGTACGTAGTCGTTAAAAAATATCGACTTTGGTAAACAAGGGATACTTTAACCCTCGAAAATATGACATTGAATAATCGTCACGAACAGTTCCTAACGTAAACATGGAAATAAACTCAAGCCTTGTTTTATCGGTTCCACCCCATAGATCGGTAAATGTAAAGTGCATTTTTATAGATTGTTCGAATTGAGGGAGAAAAAGCGATCGAGTGGAGGGAAACCGTTCGTAGTGGAAAAACATTTCGTATAATTGCTCATCGGAATTTTCGTTTCATCGCCCTTCGTTATTTCCGGTAGCTGGCCCAACAGAGAAGTGGAAAAAGAATGAGATTTATCATTTTTTTTTTTTTTTTTGTGCGACTGATTGATACGATGACAGTATTTCCGTATCGGTTGAACGAATCTTGTCGGTGCAGCAACGTTCTTAAAATCGAATTTTATTGATTAAGCTCGTTTCGGAATTTCGATGTTCAAGGTGGCTTTTTAGATACAAGCTTCGAACCATTTTACTTCCGGTTTGTTCAACCCCCCCTCTTCGACCCATTTTGTCACGGGAGTACATCAAGGTTGGCTTAATTGGGAGTACGGAAGAGAGGACAAATTTCATCGTTCAAATTAGAAGCGAAGCTGACGCGAATCGAGCCATCACAGGAGCAAGAGAGACAACTGACTTTGCATATTCTCAACGTTTTTCGTGACAGCTGATATTTCGGGAGGAGGAACACTTTCCAGGCTCTTCAAATATGAAGAATTATTATCGCTTCGTTAACCCGAAATGCCTTTGTTAGCGCGAAACGTTAGCAGGAATAATACATCTCGGCCGGTATGGCAGAACATCGTTGCAGTTTCTCGTAAAATGACGAAACGGCTCTTCAGAGTTTCGTCAAATTTTACTGGACTACTCTCAATGGATGAAATGTTCAATTGATAAACTGCCTACTCGTTAAATTTTGATAATCCAGAAAAAAAATGTCGATTTTCTAATTATTCTAAACTCGTGATTTTAAATGATGGATAGAAATTGATTTGTTGAAAAAAGATTTTTACCACTCACTAACATCCATGGGCTGAAGTAGCAAACTCTCTTCTCATCAATGTGCGATCAAGGCTTGTCTACCACAATATCGTGAAAGATGAGCAATTGATAGTTCGGGAATTTATAATTATTATGGATTATTCTGTGGTCCAAAAAAAATGTTGTGTCGAAAATTTCTACTATAATTTATTATTTATTCATTAAATATTATTGCTTAATTATTTTGCAATTATTATTGATTATTCTTTAAAAGAAAAAAAAATGTTTCTACTCTGATGTGATCCTTAGAATATTGAAGCATAAATGTGAATTGCGTATGACAGCTACCGAACGATAAAATTCAACGATATTCTTAATAACAAATATTGCCATAATATTTTTAACAATAATGAAAATATTCCTGAAATATACAAAAAGACAATATCCGAGTTTTGAAATTAAACTTCTGAACTACATAGTTTCGCACACCTCGATGTTCCGCCAGATTTGAAATTGTCTCAGAGTGAAATTTTACGAGGTTGTGAAAATGTATAATTTTCTGGACGCGGATAAAGTTTCGGTGTTTCGGCACGAAGTGAGCGCCGGGTGAGTTCACGGTGAACAAAAGTACAGAGGAAAGCTTGAGCGTCACCGACCGAGGGTATTAAAGGTCCAATGCTTTTCAGGTTTTTATTTATATGCATAGAAAACCTTTCGCGTTGCACACATACCAGTCCTTTCGGAGTTCGCTTAGAGATCCTTGATACTTTGTTGGAAATTCCTTCATGGATAAATTCATGTACGAGTTTCATCGAGACTCGTGGGGAAACCATACATATCTGGGGATCCCGAGGATTCTCAGTTTCTCGCCTTTTCGCTCCTTCTGTATCTCCCACTTCGCCAAAGTCTTCTCGTCACACCAGCGTCAATGGGAGCACGAGTTATTCACTCATTGGCTCAAGGATCCCCGAAACTCCTCAAGAAGCTACAACGTAACACTTGGGGTAGACTGCACTTGCGGAATAGCAATAAGATTCGTCGTATATTCGAACTGAAATTTCAGCACGAGTTAGATGAAAAACATTTGAAACGAGCCACCCAAAGTCATTTCAAATTCAGGCTTATGAGAAACTTTCTAACGAGTCTATCAACTTGAATTGGAATGAACCTTTCCAGCCAATATTACCTGGACGACTATACTGCCAATTCGTATACTCCTTTGTAGATAAAATGCACTCTTTTTCTACGTACGTTCAAAAGCTTTAGATTTTCAACCTCCTGGCTAATTTTAGAAATCAAAATAAAATTAAACAATAAAGAAGAAAAATTACCACAGAAAAATTACCACTGAGAAGAAGCCCACTGTGACGGTTCGAAAAATAAGCTAACTTTTTCCAAAAATTTGTTACATCCACTTAAATTTTTAATAGCCTCGATTTTGTTTATTTTTCCGAAATATTAATACATTTCGAAATAAAAAGTGGTATTTTTATCTGAATTAATTTCATGGAGATTCTACTGCTTGAGAGAACCCAAACAAACCCAATCCGTGCAATCACTTACTGTTGACTAGTCAATCCTTAATTGGGCTAGACTAGTCAAACTTGATTAACCAGGCCAGGGAGATTACCATTTTTACGACTCACGTTATCCAATTACTAGTCCAGTAATTTGCTGTTTCCAGGCCTCATCAGTACCCAAAAAAAAAAGGAACGGTGAAAGCCTAGTCTCGGAGTTTTTACATGTCACCACGTGGTCTGATGTAGTTTCCGGAAACTGAGCAGAGAGGGCTTCCCCCTACTCGAATTCCTTCACGGAACATTGATAAACCGATGAACTGTGAGGAACTTTCGATCACGAGATTTCAAATATCGAAAAAAAAACCAAAAAGAAATAGCTGACTTTTTTCATTGTCAGATCTAACATCAGATCGAGGCCATTTCGCTCACCCCATAAGATACGCTGTAAAATGAATTCTAAGATAAACAGGTTTTATCTCGAGTCTTTTTCTCTGTTATCCAGATGAAGAACGTGGATGGAAGCCAATAGGAGGTACACCCCGAGGGAGCATGAATTATCGAAACGCCGGTACAGCGGAAAAGTGAAAAGAGGGAATATGAAAGGCGGATAAACGATACGGAAGCAGAGGAAACAGATCGCAGCCAACATTGGGAAAACCCTGTGGGTATTTCATCCCATGGTACAGGATCTAGCATGCCGTTGTTCGAGGTTGGTCAAAAAAGGACCTCTATAGTTAACGGGCGCTCAGTTATCTTCGCCAGGATGTGTCCCGTGGTCTCTCCTGGCTACCGGTAATCGAACAGGTGCCAGAAAGAAGAGCTAAAGGGAAAGAGACAAAAGCCAGGAAAATAAGAGAGAAAAGAGATCAAAGGACAAAGAGGAAACGACTGAAACGAGCCAAGATATCGATCGTTGGAGAAAAACAGTTGAGACCGGAAACTGGTCAAGGGAAAATTTCGATCACTGCGGTACATCCAGGTTGCGAAAGGTAAACACGTATTTATCGATTCGTGCTGATGAGGGCTGCGATACAGAAAGACGACGGAATATAATATTGTACTCTTTTGGCGAGTCTCATCGGGTTTTCGAGAATTCTACGAGGAAATTGTATTCCGGAAGAGTTTAGAAGCAGAGGATTTCAAGGACAAAGGAGTACGGAATATCACCACCTGGGTAATTCCAGGATCAGAAAAACTTCAGCAACTGAGAAATTTTCAGTACCTGGGAAATTTCAGCACCTGAGAAATTCCAGTACTTGGAAAATTCTGGTACCTGGGAAATTCCATCACTTGAGAAATTCCAGTACCTGGAAAATTCGAATACCTGGAAAATTCCAGCACCTGGAAAATTTCTACACCTGGGGAATTCCGGTACCTGGGGAATTTCAACACCTGGGAAATTCCAGTACCGGAGAAATTCCAACATTTGGGGAATTTCAACACCTGAGAAATTCCAACATCTGGGAAATTTCAACACCTGAGAAATTCCAACATCTGGGGAATTTCAACACCTGAGAAATTCCAACATCTGGAGAATTTCAATACCTGAGAAATTCCAACATCTGGGGTATTTCAACACCTGAGAAATTCCCACCCCAGGGAAATTTCAGCACCTGGGAAATTCCAGTACCTGAAAAACTTCAACACCTGGAAAATTGCAGTACCTGGGAAATTCCAGCATCCAAAGGTATCGATGTGACCGCGAGAGAAAACAACGCACGATTTTTGTTCTCCAAAGCTCCCGAAGTGCAAAAAATAATAAAAATAAAAAAACATAAGAGCAACGAGAAAAGAAAGAGAGCGAAGATGACGCGGCCTGGAAAGTACGTAGTTTATGGGCCAGCATAAATAACAAGAGGTGGTAAGGGTGGCCTTTTTTACTGGCACAGTCAGAAAGCCTAGAAAGTGGTGGAGCTAGGACGAATACGTATGAGGACACCGAGAATAAGAAGAGTACATAGAAGCACGAGCGATTTTGGCGTATCACGAAGAAGTACCAGGGAGGCGAAGGGAGGGGGTGAGCTGGAGGCTTTAAGGGGAAGGAGAGATCGATGACGTTTAAGGCTCGAACGGCTTGGTAGGACCATCCATCCCGAAAGTTTATCCCGCTAAGAAGCGCCAGGAATAACGATAGAAAGCGTCGGCCTCTGAAAAGCCTGAAAGGA
The DNA here is from genome assembly GCA_030522765.1 of Ophioninae sp. B BG-2022a. Classification (NCBI taxonomy): domain Eukaryota; kingdom Metazoa; phylum Arthropoda; class Insecta; order Hymenoptera; family Ichneumonidae; species Ophioninae sp. B BG-2022a. The sequence continues at coordinate 38,202 of JAPYZJ010000517.1, forward strand.
AGGTTGAAAGGGTGGTGAAAAAAACAACAACAACAGCGAAAAAAGGAAAGAAGAGGAAGGAAGGGTAGTGAATGGAGGAAGGGAAAGAAAGGGCTGAAAAGGAATACACGGAGAATGACAAGAGTGTAAACAGTTTGCAAGAACTTGACTAAAAACGTCCAAGTTTATTCGCCCAACTCCCGGAAAAAGATGGTGAACGTTGTGTCGCATTGAAAAACGGAGGTAACGATAAGTGAGGACTGGAAGATCGCGGAAGTCCCGGGGAACGTTCTGCCTCCTTCTTGAAGAAGCCACGAACTGGCAGAAGGCTAGGACGGAAGTGGACAACGGTGAAATATACGAACAAAGTGCGCGGTAACATTAACATCGCAGGAAAGACAGAAAGAGTGTACAAAAACGAAAAAAAAAAACAAAAAAAAAGAAATAACGAACGAACGAGGAGATAAGGGAAAAGCGCAAGGTAGTCCGAGGGATCACTCGTCGACATGGGGCTCCTAATGTTACTGATGGCAACAGCCATTCTCTTGGGTTCCTGCCAGTCGAATGAAAATGGTAACGTATGGATTATTTATTGCTGGGAAGGCAACCCCTTTTTTTTCTCTGTATTTTTGTACCACGTTGGGTAAAGTTGGGCCGAAACGACGGTGCTGACAATACCTTCGTTTAAAACGATATTCATGTATCAATCAATTATCTTTTTTTTTTTACGTTTTACTGGATGTGGATTAAATGGCAAAATCGTCGATTTACAAGTCTAGATCGTTTCGTACAAGTTTAGCTTCACATGTACCTCAGTTTAATGATAAATCAAACCTCGGATTTAATTTTTTTATTTTCTATAACAATTTCAGTCAAATTCAACGGTATTGCCACGTGGTTCACTGAAATTTTCTCACTGATCACAATAGCTTCAACTGTTAAACGAAATCTTCAAATTCCATTAATACGTTTCCATAATTTTATTTTTATCAATAATCGATTAAAAAATTCAATGTACACTTTGAGTTCTCCAATAACTGCTGATTGATTTATGATTTTTCATTGTAATTGAAAACAATAACTAATTTGAATGTTTGTCAAAAAAAAAACAATACATTTGTGCCTTTACAAGTGGCTGTTTAATTGAAAAATATTAGGACGTGAGGACAAATTGGTTTTTTTATTTGAATAAAAATACATCAACTTTTTTTCGAATTCCTGAGACTTCTTCAACGTTCGATTTTTCGACGATGACAGTAACCCGTGTAAAGCGGATTTCGAAGTACGAATACTTCAGAAAAACGAGATTGGACGCAACGGACTTTAATCAATTGGCCACTTTGACATCGAGTCTTTCGCGTTCGTACACGAGGTATTGAATCGTCGAGTGTTCGTAACTCTTCGTACGAAACTAGAATTTATATAATGCCTCTGATAACTGCACATTCCAACAGATAGTGATAAAAAAAATGTGCTTGTTATATCGAGCTGTCGAACGTTACAATAATTTTAGGTTATGGAAAGTTTTCCACAGATCCTCTTCAACGAAACTCTTTTCCTCATCCTCTCTTCCCCCCCCCCCCCTACACCTCGTGAAACCCTCGACTCTTAGTCTCCCCTTTTTCCTATTATTTACGGACGGCACGTTGAAACGGTGAAACGCCACAATAACATAAAGCCAATATCAACTTTTATAGAGAGCACGAGATCAGGTCGGCTCGTGAACCCGAGTATGTGTGGTTCCGAAACTCCTCACGGAGAAAACGCGACAGAGAATTGCGAGAGTCTGGAGACTGAGGGAGGAAATGATAAAACGTAGCAAAAAAAAAAAGACGGGAAATCGTTTTATTCGTTTTTTCCATCGCGTTAGCAGTCTATATACACGTTTTCTTCGGCTTTCCTCTCTCGTTTCTCTTGACGTTCACGAGAAACAACAGGGTGTCCGAAAAGTATCGTAACCCAAGTGAAAGCATTATTCGAGGCTGCTTCGATCAAAAACTAACAAGACGGATGGACATGCACTCAAAAAAAGCTTAAGTCTTTCGAGTTGAATAGGATAAACGAGAAAAATTGAAAAATCACTTCCGTGAATCAGATTTTGCATTAAATAATTAAAAACCACTTTTATGAGTCAGCTTTCTTCCAAGATAAGGAAAAATCAATGTTATCGTAGTGATTTCCTGTTTTGTAGATATTCTATTTGCAAAAAACATGAAATGTAACAAAATTATTTTAAAAAAAGGATAAGCTTATCCAGTAAGACTGTTGGCTAAAATAACTTTTGGTTAAAAGACTGTTTTATCTTTATAAATTTACCTTTAAATATTTGTCATATCCGGAGTGTCTTTAATTATTCATAAATTCGAAAAATGATCGATAAAAAAACATCGTCGATTTTGAAATTCTAAATTACGAATTTTCGTCAGTAAAGTTTGACCCTTTATGTTAAAAAAAACATATCAAGCAATTTTTAATGACTTACTCGAAAAGTTCGCGGTGCAATGACAGTTTTGGAATTTCACAAAAAAAAGACCAGTAGAAAATCTGAATCAAGATTTTTCAATTTTTATCACCATCCGGTTTCAGATAAAAACTTTTTGGCATAAAGAGGCTTTTTTGAAGACACGTTTTGGTACTTCAGTAGTTCTTAACCAAGGCTAACATTAACTCCAGTACGTCGTGCAATTTTTTGGACACCCTGTACATTTGCACATCCTCGAATCTTCTTCAGACTATAGCTGGCTTTCCTATATACTTGTATGTGCACATACGAGAATTCTCGTAGTAACTCGATTAACGTATAATCCTGCCAACGTTCCTGATCTCGATCATTGTTATAACGTCTTTAGGATCTCTCTTCCATCTCTTCCACCCATACGTCTGATATTTCGGCGACGATGGTATTCTCGATGAAACACGAGAGTACTGGTGCCTCGACGCCCTTCGAAGAATAACCACTCGGAAAAGTGACACGAACAAAACAAATTGAGGCCCTAATAAAAATAAAAAATAAAACGACAATAAAAGTAATATGGGGGCCATCTATTCTGGCACGGGTTTATTTCAGTTTCCCCGTGCCTTCAGCGAAACCTCAAGGCTGTGAAAGTTCCATCAGTGGAGTGCTGATGACACAGAGTGATAAAACAAGATTTAATTGGGAAGGGCAAATGAAAGCAACAACCCAAAGAAACATCGAAAAGAAATTAAAAAAACAAGACTTTAAAAAAACAATGAAATTCCAGCAAAACTCTAAATCGTCCCCATTGAAGTCAATTTCATAGCCTTATACGTCTTAACAGCACACATACCACGATTGCCATTTTGAGGTTAGAAAAACTTACTTTTTCCGTTGAAGAATAAACATTTCCCAGCCGTTATTGTTTTTAAATGAAAACGAATAAACGTTTTATATTCAGTTCTAAGTGTGCAACGTTAGAGTCAACAAGAGTACAATCTCGTCTTAATTAACGCTCAGACAAAGGATATCCGAGTGGAACTGGAATTTCACGTACATAGACGTGAGAAACATATATGGGGTATTTCTAGTTTACATAGGTAGTCTCTTAGGCTGATCCTCGAACGACTCCATCCCCTTTCGTCTTTATCTCACGTCCCTACGAGCCTCTCTAGCGTGGCTCACCTCAGTTGAGTACACTGAGGATCGTTCCTATCCTCAACTCCCTTTCGCTCGTGTATACTATAACCTCTGTGTGAACGGTTATAACAGAGGCGATAACAGTGTGGGATACCAACGAGAGAACGATAATAGGACCGGCGATGTGCTGTTCTGAGCAACGAAACTCGTACACACGCGAATATACGTGTATGAATGCATGTAAAGAAAATGGACATTGTGAGAGACGGTTACGTCCTGCGCAATGAGGATTCCGGACCTCTGACAGGTATACATGCCGCTCCAACTTTTCATTCTCAGTTTTCGCCTCTGTATCATACCTCGCTTTATGGCCTACAGTGAAAACCCGATTTTCTACCACTTGACGAGTGCACTGATAACAGATCGGGCTTTCAGTTGAGACAAGAGATTTGAGAGTTATTGAAGACTGGCTCCCAGCATCCGCGTACTAAAAGGCTATTAGGGGTTTCTTTCAAAGGGTATCGAATCACCGGTAAAACTTTAGAAATACGTCGCTATTTTAAGGACTTGCGACGAAGAGTGGGGAGTATGGAGGGGGAGGGGGAATAACCCCCTACTAATTTTGCCCGCCGGAAACAAACCCAAACAAACAAACAAAAACAAAACTCAAACAACAAATAAAACAAACGAAACAAATCCAAACGAACAGAAACAAACCCAAAATTTTAACGAATTTTTAAAAATTTCTTAAAAATATATAAACGCAACTCCGGCAGACAAATTTACAATCGACGTTTAGGGGCGAAATCCCTTAAGTCCTTTACACTTGCAGAAACCAGGAATTCATGCGAAGCATTTCTAAAGACAACCCGAATCATCTTGAAATATGAACAACAATGGACATGGTATGAGCATTGAACAGAAAGCCTATTTTGGTATTCTGATGGTTATTTGGATTTTTCGAATTTCACGGAATTCAGTAGCACTGTCAAGTGAAAAGTTATTAAAAAAAACCTTTTCGAAAAAAATCGAAACAAAATTGTGAAAATATGTAAATTGTAATATAAATTATTTTTGTTTGTAAACTGCCGATATTTTTGCATGTTTCAGCCTTCATTTTTCTAGGCCTAACTAATACCAGCCGGAAATGGAATTGTGATTGACTGTTTTTGAAAACTTTCGAAACACGTTTTGAGTCAGTTCAAATCCGTTGAAAACTACGTTTACACATAATTGGAGTGTTCAGTTTCACCTTTACTGTGAAATAGATTGTAAACTTTGCACGTTGACTTTTCTTTCGAAGAGTTGTATATTTATAAACTTATATGTAGTCGTTATGTTCAACTAGGTCTTGTTGCAAATTTGGAATACCCTGTAAGTACACTGTGTATTTTCTGTAATGGGAGGTACAGTGAAGACGGCAGGGAAGAATAGATGCGGTGCTTAAGGTGCTAGATTTGATGAGGATGAATACTATGTTTCCTGTTTTTCACAAATAATCCATTTATTCAATAGATAAAACTCGTTGAAAGTCTATTAAAACTGATTAGAGAAATAATCATAAGTCTCCCATTTTCTTCTGAAACAATAGCGTAATGATAGCCCAAATACGTAAGTTAAACAGGGTATATATTTGGAATTTACTCCCATTCGAAAATACCTGCACTCCATCTCGAAAACGACATTTTGTAAAATTACATTGAAACTAAAATGTAACTCAGTTGCGACGTCTAGTCACTTTTGATAGTTTGCAGATTGATTGTGTATAAATGTTGCTTAAATTTGATGAAAGTTTTATTCGTTTAGAAAAAAAAAATTGCATTGTTCAATATTAAACGGTATTCCAAATTATCTTCTTTTCCTCCATATGGAAAATAAAAAATTAAACTATTTGTTTTACTGAAAAATACAAGCTGTATACTTGCTAAACAGCAATTGTAATTTTGTAATTGTCGTTCACTTTTTAACAACGATAATCGTTTAAACTACTTAGTCACAATAAAAACTAAAAACTGTAAAACAAAATACTATTTATAACTATAAAAATATACTATTTACACACAATAAAAAAATTGTAATTTTCATTGCTGTAACGAACAACACTGAAGTTCGTGTCACAATAGTTACAAAGAGGATCGTCGATATTTTTTCAAAATCTCCAACGTTTTTTATACAGAAGACAATCGTGCACATTTAACGAGGCAATTGTTCTTCGGATCGTCGTTTTATGTCGTTTTTACGTTCGAGGTTATATTTGGGTTTGGAAACGAAATAGACGAAGCGAAAGATGTAGGAAGGAGGGAAGTTAAGGAGAATAGGAAAAAAAAATGGTGGTAGCAGTAAATCGGGATTCCACTGTGCTTGAAAAATGGAAACGTGCGAACGTTCAAGCCGCAGGAACTTCTAAATTGTAGCTCGAAATTTCCCATCTGTTTCTACTCTCAGACTTCCTGGGTAGCTCTAATGGCTAACGATTTTTCTTTTCCCAGCAAAAACTAATTATTCAGGGCAACAAATAAATTGTTAATAATTTTTCAACCGTCGAAGAACTTTGCTGAAACTATCGAGAAAGGACGCAAGAGTTTGTTTGGATTCCGTTTACCAAACGAGAATTATTGGAGTTGATTGTTTCTTTGGAGCTTCGAAGATTAGGATTGTAGAATTTGGCGAATTGAATTGAGTACGAATTCGTGATGACCAACTGTTTCGTCATAAGTTTCCATGAAACGGGTTTGTTGCGAATCAAGATGATATTCGTACCATTGTGATGCTTTAGGTACGTCGTAGGATCATCCTATTCTTGATCTATGATAAACCGAACAGCAGTTAGTAGTTCTCTCATCAATCCCAATGCAAATCCTGCGGGTTATACGATATCGTCTCTGTCACATTACGCTTGCACAGCCCTTAAGTGAAACCTATTGAATGGATCAACAATGGACTGCATCTTTCCGGTGCCTGATATAGCTCGTTCGAAATGAACTGGTCCAAAACAAATCTACCATCCTGGTCTGAATCCAACCCTGGGACATAGGGTTGATCCAAAACGCCTGAATCGTCACTGAAAGTCTAGATCCTATCATAAATGTTTGGTCTTAAAAACACTTGATTTTATATTAAATTAACATTTTTAATATTTATTTTCGACTTTCGATAAATCATTCAAGTCAAATTCGACAATATATTGGCGTGTGCTTGACTGAGTTAAATTTGAATTAAATAAAATTCTGACTGTCGTCATCAACTCCTACAGAATAGACAATTGTTTGCTTCAATGCGCGGTGTTGTAAACTGTAGACTTGCACGATCCTGGAAGTGGCGCTCTTAAAGATACGGTCAATAACTGCCCATACGTTCCATACGTGTTTTTGACAATAGCGCACTTGGGTTATAACGTCAGTACACGATATCGGATACTTTCCAGCCAGACTATGTACAAAATGTAATCCAAGGGTTCCAGTGTCCGTTGAAGGAATTCACTCGCAAAAAGGAACGTCGGAAAAAGTACGAAAATTATTTTCGTAACCTAACGTGAATTACAACCAAGCAACATTTTACTTCGAAATAAATTTTGAAATATTATTTAATAATAATAGGATATAATAATAATAATAATCATCATCATCATTATCAAAGGAAATATCCAGAGTAACATCGTATTCCCTATTATTATTATTATTAATATTATTATATCATGTTTGTAAATAAATAAATAAAAAGCATAGGAAAAATTAGATAACAAGAGAGGATAAAAATGATAATCGAGAATTTACTATTATTTAATAATAATTTACACATTATGATTAACGTTACATAAAATAAATTAAATTGGCAATAAAAGGATCGTCAAATAAATATGGCAAATAATAAAGTATTGGGTAGAGTACCATAATACCCAGCAACTTTTTCACACATGTTAAATTGCAACCTAAAAATGACCACGATATAGACAATTTCAATAAATGAATGAACGAGAAAAAAAAATAAAGAAAATATGAATTTTTCTGAATCACTCAAGGTGTGAGAAAAGAGAGATCTCGATGGTCGCATTCATCGATCTATAAATGCATGGAAATCGAATACATATCAGCTGATATGTGAATGGAACGTTTACTCGGTTGACGGACTTTAATTGGGAACGTCTATCACGATGACTGCGAACGGATTACCACGTCGCAAAATTGAATATATTCGTATTGAAATCGGCTGTCAAACGAGAGATGCCTTCATACACGAGAAAAGTGACATACCCAATATACCTAAATGGGTCCGAACAAACTCGCAAGAGAGACGAAGAGTTAGACGAAGTGTAGGCCACGTTTCAACGAGAAACGTACCAGACAAGTTGCGGCGAGTCTTGTTGAGTACACATTTCAGCAACATGAAAAGCGGACCCGGACGTTCTCTTCGAGATCGTGTCTGACACGTTCTCCATCTTCACCCCGAGTCCGTCGAAAAGTTGGAAGAAATATTGGGTAACGATTTCCCATTTTATAGCCAAGTATGGAGGCCTGAAAATCGTAAGACGAGCAAACGCTGATAAACATCGATCGAAGTACACCAACTGTCAAAGTAATATCAGAGATTCCATCGAACGAAGTGTCAGCAAAGACGGGAGTGTTTCTCGTCCGTAGATCAGAGAGTGGTCCAATTTAAAGATTGCTGTCCAATATTGGACTTATGCCTGCATATTCCATCAAGGGTACACTCAGAAAAATTAGCTTTTTTTTTCATGCATTTTCTTAGCTCACTCGGTAGTCTTTCTTTGAGCTCAATTTGAGATATGTTTTTCCGTGTACATTCAAGTAGATTCTAGTAAATTTTCAAAATAGTGACAAGAAAAATAGAAAAGTTTCAATACAATAAGTAGCAGCTCTTGATTTTGTGCATTTTTCGAAATACTGATACGTATCGCAATGAAAAGTATGAGATTCACCTGAAATATTTTTATCCTTAATAAAATAGTAATTTTAAAAAAACCGCTGCCCTCAACTATCGCTATTGCAATTACGAAAAATTTCATTAAAAAAATGATGCTTACTAAAAGTGCTATAATCTTGCAATAATTTTTTGTTTACACATTTTTGAAAGTACATACTACAAGAAAATAAAAAAATCCATTTTTTTAAGGCCTTAAAGTGAGTTTGTTTGGGTTGACCCTCACAGTGAGGTACCCCTTCAAACAGATTTCAACGTGGATGATCGTACATTTCTCAAGGTCGCACAATTTGGAAGAACATTTTTTGGAAATCAGCTGATATCGATCCAGGACCTTCGAAACATCATCCCAACCAATGATCACGCTTTCGCACAATTATTCGAAACTTTACGAACACTTGAACTCCACCACTTTGAAAATCAATTCCTCATGACTGAGTGCAACGACAATGAAAAAAAAAGGAAAGGCTAACGAAGAATTCGGTAATTTCGACCAGCTGGGTTTTCAGGCTAATATTACAAGCGTTTCAGTTTGCTTGTTGATAAGGACGCTGAAAAAGAGAATAAAACGAACGAGGCATCATCCATTTGAACCAATTGAAAATGAACATTGCGTGGAGTCAGTTTGACCACGAGACGCATTGAAGTAACGGGCGATCAATTTTATGGATCGAAATCCAAACCCGTGTTCACCAACGACTGTTTTCACATTTCAATGCAACCCAGCAATGCGTCCAAACGCTGACAGTTTGTACAGCGGTGACGTTCGTTCTTGTTTTTTTTTTTTTTTAGTTTTATTTTTCGTTGCCGCTCATGTCACATTGATACATTCTCCATTTAAACTATCCAGGTCAGTCAATCGTGGCTTTGGTCGCGAATCGTTTATTATAGCCAATGTAGCCATAGCGCTTCAACGCTCACCAACGGAGAAACGTATTTCTTTTGGATTTTCCAATTTCGGGGCGAATTGCATGTTACCTTAACCATCATACGGTTATGGTATGAGTTGGAAACCGAGTGCCCGAGGCACTCAATGAAACGAGGTGGAAAGGGATTGGAAAAGGGAATGTACGTGTGCACATAAAGCAGCTGCAGGCTGATGAGGGATGAAGAATATAGATCGATGTTGGATCATATCCATATCGGATGGAGACTGGACCTCTAATGGAAACTCGTAAAAGAAACATCGCTGCATACAACCCACTAAAATGGAATCGGCCAATATTCGTGATAACCATCGACACCAGAGTCCTACTTTTTCTACACCAAACTACTGGTTCCTCGAATCATTCATGGCATACCCATTTTTTTCTGGGTCTACGTAAACGTCTAGGATCAATTATTTCGAATCTGTAATTTTTCCGATTACAAACGTGTTCAATCTTCTTTTAAATTGAATTGGACGTTGAGACAGTGATGGGGGCGCTATAGTGAGAATGCCCACAGCTGGTGGCTTCTTTGATGATGTGGACAAAGTTGGAAAAATAAAGGAGAATGGAAAAAAAAATAATAAGTACAAATCAGCAGAGAAACCGAAAAACCCTTACGTCATTCCTGACCAGGCCCAAGCTCGGACCCTTCCCTTTTTGGTAACTGATCAGGAACTAATTAGGGAATAGGGAGACATGACTAGGAAAGTCCCAGACTAGGAAACAACTCGTAAAAACGATTTCATGGTTTTGACAATTCATTTCATGTGCTTGTTTGTGTGAGGCCAATCGATTTCATAAGAGACAGACTTCAATTTTCTGTTCTCTTCTTTGATAACTGATCAAGAATTAGCTCAGAACCAGCAGGAAGCTACTAGGGAAGTCATAGACTAGAAACTAACTCGTAAAAACGATTTCTTAGTCGATTTTATGAATACTTGATGAGATCGATTGGGAAAATCATGAAATCGTTTAAGGAGATCATGAAATCGATCAGGAATATCACAAAATCGATCAGTAAGATGGCAAAGTTGATTGGAAAAATCACGAAAACGTTTTTATCAGTTACATTCCAGTTTATCATTTCTCTCGTAATCTCTCGCTTTTTCCGGAATGATTCTTGATCAGTTATCAAAAAAGTGAATGGCAGATTCAAATCTGCAGATTTTCTTTTTTGATAACTGATCAGGGAAAAACAAAAACTCTACGGAGATCAAACCTTCCAACTTTGTCGTCCCAAAGAAATTCATTCACTGCCAATGTGTCAACCCAAACTTCGAAGCAAAGCTACTCTTTTCGCAAGCAGCAGTATCTTCACCAATCTCGAAATGTAGTAACGCTCTGAAAAATCCGCTGAACTTAAATCTTGCCTAAGTGCCTTCTTTCCGGAAATTTCATTCGCTGTAATCGTTGATACTTGTCGATGCAAAGCCAAATCCCATTAACAGAAGTACTGAAGATACAATAGCAGAGTACTGAACGAAGTTAGAACTGCCAAAGAAACTGTACCGGATAATAGTTGGACAAAGAAAATTCGTAACTTTTCAATAGAATTCTGATTTATAAAAGCTCAAAGTTTAACCCCTTAAAGGTTAATCGTTCGTCTTGAAGCTCCGAAGTATCGAGTATAGTTTATGGACTACCCTCCAGCGTTTTTTTTCTTCTTTTGTACAGCGTACATTTAAAAATACATAAATAAGAGAACGACACTGGCAAGGAAAAGTTTTGAAGGTTGGGTGACGAGAAAAGAGACGGCGGATACAGTGAAGTCTTTTCAAAGTTGTCGACCAACCCCGAAGTACATATTTCATAGTCGAACCAGTGACTTGTGTCTTCGTTTTTTTTTTCTTCTTTTTTTTTCTTCTTTTGTCTCCACCACTTTCCAATCTCCATAAAGATCAGAATAAAAAATTCAGGAGGACAAAAAAAGTGCCCGGCGAAATATCAGACAAAAGTATTACTCGCGAAGCTCGCGACGGCCCGTTACTAACCCGGGGGAGGGACGAAAACACACTTACATACACACACACACACACACACGTACGCATCGAATATCGAATGAAAGTTGAACTCATCGAGTCCGAGAACTTTCGGACTGAAAACTTTTCCGTAAATTTTCTACAATGTCAACCGTGTGTATATCTGTATGTGATTCGACGAAAAATCGAGAGAACAAACTTTACTCAAGTTCTCCGGAACTTTGCGAGCCTGAGCTTTGTGCGAAAAGTTGGAAGAGAAAAAAAAAGCAAAAAAAGAAATAGAAACGAACAAAGACGTGCGCGGACACGAATCGTTTCAGCTGTTCTTCCTGCAGTGATTTTAAACGTCAAATCACAAAGGCACTTCGATGTTATACTTTTGTTTTTTCTCGATTATTGCACATCGTGAATAATTGCGAACAAAAAATTGGAGGCAGAATTGGAAACATTCTGATTGTTAGTTTATCATTAAATTATTTGTTTGTAAGACGAAACAAGTATGACCTACATTTATAAATCTACGATTCCCCCATTTTGAACCAAAATCGATCAGGCTTTATTTACAGGTGTAAATCTCGGATCTACACGTAGTGTTAATTTTTCGAACCTCAAAAAAAGGCTGTCTTTCCAGCAGCCTGTCACACGTAATTCTGTACGTTTCTTTGTAAACTGTAAAAATCATTTACAGGAAAATGTAAATCGTTAAATAAAGGGAATCTTAAAATAAATGAAAACGAAAAATGAAAAATAAATTTTGGGAATGGAAAATAAATTCTTCAAATCATCATTTTCGTCGCATTATTAATATTTCGAAAAAAAAAATTCGCAAACAATATTGTTTTTTCGAACATCCAAAAGTACGCGAGTCGTTACGTTACTTCCGTTCAAAAAACTTTCAACGACGAGTTGATCGATACTCGATACTGGTCAATTTAATTTTCCTTCGCACGTTAGTGGTTTAAAAAAAATGTTAAAAAATGTTCGCAACGGAAAAACGATTTTTTATGATTTTTGGTTTACTATCTTTCGGACATGCCATTTTCGGGGCTTTACTTTTATCCATTTTTTTGCCGTGAGGAATTAATGTTGCGAAGCGGTTGCTTTTTTGGTGGAAGTTCAGAGCAGCTATTCATAAAACATCGAGGATAACAAGCTTCCGAGATTCGATAAACAACCTCCTATACCAGCCAGGAGCAGCAAATACCCCGGAAATTTGTTTTCAAAAGAAAAAAAAAATATATCCTGTGAATATGAAAAAATTCTGCAATTTTGTTTCATAGGCACGGTCTCTTGTAAGTGTGAGAGTAACGACGTGTTGAAGGATTGCATTGTGCAAGTGAAAAGTTCATTCCCGATCTCGTAAAACTGTATTTTGCCCTCAGGTAAATTTCACCTCTGTTGAGAAATCTTTTTCAAGCCTGTTACGATTCATATCCACCCCAGGGGGTAACTATTGACAGAGCAGACAAAAAACCATTTTTTTTTCTCCTTAATTGAAACATTAAATTGTAGGGTACCTGATTCATGTAAGGCCCATCTTATTTGTGTTTAAGTACAAAAAGAAAATTATGAATGTTGAAATAAAACAAAAATGTTTATATAATAATTTATTCAATAATCAACGTATTAATGATAATTTTGGTTCAGGAAACCAATGTTAAAACTACCACAAATCTGCGCTGACTCATTATCGATTGATTAACTCATCATTGAAATGATGATTTAATCACTATTTCACTATTTTTCAAATGAACTGCCTATTTTCTTGAAACTTAAAGCAATTAAACGTTCGATCCTAAATCTTGTTGATACAATATTATAGTGTTTATACCTAGTAAATTAATTAATAGTACATTGAAAATTGAAATTTGTCATTCAATAATTTACTAGGTATAAACACTATTTAATAAATTATTTCCGCTAGAGAAATATTTATTTGAACCCATCATTAAAATAGATTTGATGTTAATTTTAATTTTGGACAATTTTTTATATGATTTTAGATGATTTCGGCACTTTTGATAAAGGTATTACTGAATAAATATTAAAAAATTGGCGAGAAAACTATTGACAATTTGAGGAATTATAGATCTTAACAATAATACATTAATTCAATAATGGTAATTATTAAATACATTAATTAAATTATTTAATGGTAAATTGAAAATCGATATTTATCATTAAATGATTTAATCAAAGTATTTAATAATTACCATTATTGAATTAATGTATTATTGTTAAGAAATATAATTCCTCAAATTGTCAATAGTTTTCTCGCCGATTTTTTAATATTCATTCATTCATTCACCTTTATCAAAAGTGTCAAAATCATCTAAAATCAAATTAAAAATTGTTCAAAATTCAAAAAATTAACAACAAATCGATTTTAATGATAAGTTCAAATAAATATTTCTCTAGCGGAAATAATTTATTAAATATGAGATCTAATAATAATACTGGTTTGGAAATAATTAACATAATCGTGTTCATACCACAAAGCGATTCACTAGTTAAAGGTTTTTTTCGTGACACAAAGTAAGGAATATTCGGTCATATTTCTGCTCGGAAATTTTCCACGGGAAATTACAGATGTCGATGCGTGAAATGTAATCCGATGAATATTTGAAACTGAATATTCTAGCGAAAACGATTTTCTTTCATCTCGGGGAGGATTTTTATTTTTTTTCTCGATAAAATGAAAAATCTTCTTTAGGCTTGAATAACTGATCGCTGATTTCACTTCGAGACTTCATATACTGTGTATAATACGAGTTGTTCACAGTAGAATGCTTCCAAGAAAAGAAAAATGAATAAACTGTCTTTCCAATTGCGAAGATTTCTATACAGTTATGATTTTTTCATTTTTACCATTTATACTCGTTGTATTTTCGAAATAATGTAATCCGTAACCCAAACAAACCCAAACAATAGATTTTGAATTTGCAAATCGTGAAGAATTATAAAATGCAAATGTATTAATCAAATATGCAAGATAATTATAAAAGGTATTTAAAAAAAATCAACGAGCTTAGAAGTCAGTAAGGCTTGAAAAAATAATTGGTAAATTCAAAACCCTCGTGTAACATGTATGCAGTGAACTGACACTCAAAACCGGTCCTCGTCAGGTGACTATTACTGCACCAAGTAATTGGGACTCGGAGACCTGACCGACTGACCTCGTAAAATTATACTCTTCAACCAAAACCCAAACAAGCACAGAACCGAGATGGGGTTACATTTTGCAACGTTGTAAACGTTGCAACGTAGAGAACATAAAAAAAAATATTTCTTTTATTATCGTCGTAAATTAAATATTGGAGAATTGTGAATTTATGAAACGTTAAATTGAAATTCAAAAGTATGTTTGTGCGATATTCATAGCTGAAAAATCTGTGATAGGAAATTGTAAAATTTAGCAAATGAAAAAAAATCTTTGTCTTTCAATTTTTTTTCACGAATTTAATAAAAATTAATTAATTTTTATCGATGAAAAATGAATTACTGTTGAAAGTGCATTTTAATAATATTTTCAAATCGTCGATGAAGTATAATTTGGTATCGAAAAATGAAAATAAATTTAAAGTGAATAAAAATAAATACTGATTAATAGGAATAAAATTTGAATCAACATTAATAAACAATAATTTGAATATCCTTTTTCAGGCAATTTTTGATTAACGTGAAATTGATAGTATCGATCATTGACTGTTAGGTTCGAGTAGAGAGATGAGCAGATAATAACGATGACAGATAGGGTCAGAGAAATAGTCAAAATAAAATTGAATTACTTCATCCCATTGATCCGAAACCAAACTAATTTTGATCGAACACCATAATCAGTCAAATTACAGTCGATCGTTGCAATACACATTAAAAAAAACTCTTAAAACCGTCCATTTAGTTATTTGAGCCCAAACCAATTTTGATGGAGCTCCGGCATCATATAATTTTGATCGAATTGCATGCGATGATAACAGAAATAAAAATCGTGAAAATTCATTGTATCGATCAATGTCGAAGCAATCAAATGCTCGGATGGAATGTGATAAAATTAAAAGCAGTGCATTTTTATTTGATGAAAGCTCGTGGCGATTGGAATTCTTATATTTCAACTGTCAAAAACATTTTTTTTTTTCGTGAAAAAAAAAATCCTCTCTCCGCTCGTTGAAAATTGGAAAAAAGAAATATCGATATTGGGCTTCCGAAATATTCAAAGTATCGTTATCCCGTGTTTCATGGACGAAATCAATTTTCTTTTTTGTTCATTATTCAGTCAGTCGGCCATTTTGGGGATCAAACTCCGAGGGATGCTAGGTGCGAGCCATAAAGTCATTTTCTTTGGCGTTGCCATTGGAGCCGCCAATAAAGTCGATATCGGGAACTATGTAAATTCTCTCGGTACCGGAAACCATACCACTATTCGTACGAGAGTATCGGGAGTTGCCAATCGATGAGTACACGCTTCGATACCCGCGGAGTACAATTTGAGCCGAATAAAGCAATTGCGTACGTTGCGCATTAGGAGTTTCAACATTGCGTCTACGGTTATCAGACTGTGTGCTATTTTGTTAATGAACATTCCAATTGTCGGAATGAGTCGGTGAGAACTGGATTTTTAACCACTTGGGGGAAGGGGGTATCGAAGATTGCGTAAAGATGGGAACATACGCGAACCCTAATAGCAGTTTGATCAAGAAGTTAAGGGTCTTTGGTTGCTCAAGAAATAAGCTATTACCAATAATTTTCTTTTTCGACTACTGTTTCAACAATCGTTACAAACTTTTTTCCACTTGAAGAAACACTCTTACAGAATCGCGAGAAATTTTTTATTTTGTAGAAAAATGTATATTTATTTAACAATATATAATAGTTTAAAGGTAAGCAAAGAAGTACGTTGCTCGCGATGATAAATTGATTAAAAAAAATTGAATAAAAAAAAACAAAGTTCAATTTTAAAAAGTTGAATTAAAAACAAAGTTCAATTAAAAAAAATTGAATTAAGAAACGAAGTTCAATTAAAAAAATTGAATTAAAAAAACAATTCAATTTTTTAAAAACAAAGTTCAATTTTTAAAAATTGAATTAAAAAACAAAGTTCAATTAAAAAAAAATTGAATTAAAAACAAAGTTCAATTAAAAAAAATTGAATTAAAAAACAAAGTTCAATTTTAAAAAATTGAATTAAAAGACGAAGTTCAATTTTAAAACATTGAATTAAAAAACAGAGTTCAATTTAAAAAAATTGAATTAAAAAACAAAGTTCAATTAAAAAAAATTGAATTAAAAAACGAAGTTCAGTTTTAAAAAAATAAATTAAAAAAAGGAATTCTTAATCTGTACCAGTATCTTCATCGAAATAAGAATGAATATTTCCTCAAATGTGTCCAATGGGACGAGTCAAGCTGGGGAATTCCCTTCGGCTTTTTCGTCTGGACCAAATGCGACCTTACCAAATGCGAAAACAACTGATGGTAATACATGCAAAAATAGTAACTTGTGAACCACGTGTAATCAAAATTCTTCGCGACGAGTCGTTCTCCCGATTAACCAAGTGCATTCCATAATTTAATACAATTTATCCGAAGATAAACCAGATTGCCGTTGAATAATACGTGTAGCTGATCCGAGCCAGAGATTTTCAAAATATATCCATATGCAAGCGCATACACGAGCGGACACATATAGAAACAACGTGAAGTGTGCGTGCACGCGATCATGCGTGGCTGCAGTAAATCGTCTATAAAATAAAGCAGTAACGATAGCGGTAACGCATTTCGTGGTTGGACGACTGCGAATAATGGGCTTCCACCTTCCTCCTCCATAATCGTTCTTTCTCGTCATAATGCAGTCCAACATATACGTAAAAAAAAAAACGGCGTTTCCTCATCGCGTATTCCATTCCATCCCAGAAATCATGAAACCCCACTGAATTTTTCCGTTTGTCTTCTTTCAAAACCCAAACAAACGAAAAATGTTAAAAAATACGTTAAATTAAACGTTGAAATGTAAAAAATGTTAAATTAAACGTTACAATGTAAAAAAATGTTAAATTAAACGTTAAAATGTAAAAAATGTTAAATTAAACGTTAAAATGTAAAAAAATGTTAAATTAAACGTTAAAATGTAAAAAATGTTAAATTAAACGTTAAAATGTAAAAAAATGTTAAAATAAACGTTAAAATGTAAAAAAATGTAAAATTTCTGTCTTTTTTACATTTCAGTATCGTTCTACGGGGCTAGCTACATCCACTTTGCGGTCCAGGAGGCCAAGGGTGGTACGGACATCAGTTTCCGTTTTCGAACTCACCTACCGGACGCGACATTGCTCCTGGCCGTTGGCAAGACGGATTACTGTTTGATCAAGCTCGAAGTCGGTAGATTAAAGGTTCGTATTATTCTCAAGGATTTTTGCTTCAATTTTTATCCATCGTCGAATGACGACCAACCCCTCTCCCTCTTCCCTCATCTACCACAAGCCACGTTTTTTCAACGTACACCCTTTTAGCCGGCTAGTTTCATCCTCTTGAAAACTTGGCTTTCCTCGAACCCTCCCGGAAGATGAACCCTATCATTTTCCGCATATTCTTTCGAAGCGATCTTTCAGTGGGGTCGTCACGACCCTCTGTCTTACCAGACTCTACCTCTCGCCGTGTTAAAGTCTCGTCCGTGGAGTCCATTACATTGGACGATTATTAAAGGGATCGGTTGTGCAGCTTTTTATGAGCTGGGATATAAAAAAAAAACCCTAGTCACTATATACGTGTACCGGTACATGATCGTTTTCTCAAACAAAGTTTTTCCTCTCACGATTTTTGCTCGCCCTCCCTTCCCTCGTACTCCTCCTCATCCTTCATTCATTTTTCTTCACCTCTTTTATCTTTCATCCGGAGCTCGAAAAGTTCCCGTTTTCTTCAGGATATTGGGACGCATACTTTGAATTGTTGCACGGCGAAGATGATAAGATTCTGTGGGATAAGAGAGTACACGTGTTTACGTATATACGTGTGTATATGTAAAGTATTGGTTGAGAAGAAACTCCCAAAAATATTATTGCGACGCCTTGTATTCAGGTATCCGTATTACCCCTATGCATGTTCAGTGATTTCCAGTGCTGCAAGGGATAGCATTTTTTCTTTATTTTTTTTTTCTTTGTACAATTCACTTTTCGTAGTTTTTCATTAGATCGGTTCCTTTTTCTTTCCAACTGTGAACGTTTTTTGGAGGAGCTTTTTTTTACTTATCATTAATTGATGCCACCTTAAATATCCCATTAATAATTACGGTTTATCTAGGTTTTGTGATAACACAAAGGAAGTTCAGCTGGAAGTTCAAGAGCAGCAGATAAAAAGAGTTCGAGTCGTGAAAAAATGGATATTTAAAACGACGAGGATACGTAGGGTGATTTGGATAGTACTCGATAGGAAGCATTGAAATTTTACCTTTGTGTGGCACTTTTCGATCAGCCTATAAATATATGTATATATATACAGGGTTATTGGTAACTCGACGTATTCCTTGCAGGACATCATAGTAGAGTTAAAATGCAGCAAATTAAGCCGTCGAACGTTCTACCGAAGTTCAGTAGTTTTTGAGTTAGTTAGATTTTTAGTTTATTCGTGAAAAATCCCAGATTGACTCATTTGAAGACAATTTAAAAAAGATTT